>JAULCF011300105.1:2120-14341 GCA_032361265.1 Devaleraea mollis
TGTAAAAAACAACCAAAACTAAAAAGAATCCTCGGAGGATGTGGTTGACATCGGCTTGCGCCAAGTAGCTCCCGGTAGGCTTGCTGAGCTGAGATCCACAATAGAGCCCGCTCCTTCTATGGTACCCTTGATATAAGACCGGATAAAACGGGGACCTCCGGAGTAGTTCCCACTCAGTTTGTCAGCAGCCTTCGAATTCGAAGCACCTAGGCGGATTGAAGCAGGAGGTTGAGGCCAATATATCCGGGCCAAGTTTCATCACAAAGATTTGTAACAAAAGGTGGTCCGGATATGTTGGCGTCAGCATGCTGCTTCAATCCGCCTAGGTGGTTCGGATTTAAAGGCAGTTGACAAGCTAGACAAGTCATTCTAGAATGAATTAAAAACTCAACTCCTACAATTTAGTATACTGTACTATACTAGAGTGCTAGTCCTACAACTCGTAGTAACTAGAACTCCGCTTTTGAAATCATTCCTACCATGAATACCAGAAGCAAAATCGAAGTGTCACTGTTAACCGAACTATATAGTACAGTTAACAGTGCTGGAGTTAGGTAAGAGTTTGTGAAGGTGAGATGATATTTTTGCCGAAGTGGAGCTCGTCAGGCTCTACTTGAAAGTCAAGCTATGTTTATTGCAGCGACTTTATAGCTCCGCTACGTAGCGGAGCTCTACTGGGCGTGTTGACTAGGTCCAGTGGGACTCTATTATCGTGTCGCCGATCGGATCAGTTGACTGATTTGTCTTTCATCGGAGCTGTGTATTTTCTCAAGGGGTTCTATTAGTACCCCTTGGTTTGTTTTTACGAACCACAATAGTGGGGCTGGCTTGTTTTAGACCGTTGAGCACAGTGTTGGGGAGTACATGAATAGCCTGTTGGAGGTCTGTTTGGGGAAATTAGTAATCGTTCATGAGAAGGCCGAGAGCGCATCGACAATAAGCGGCCTCTGAAGCCAGACTGGTGTACGCCGGAGCTGGCTGCATGCTATCTACGGTAGGTAGCATGTACTACATGCTCATAGTGCAAACGATTTTCCCTACAAAGAAAGCCTGATAGAGAGATGTTTTTAATTGTTTGGTGCATACTATGCACCGAACAATTCAAAAATTCACTCTACCAGGATTTTTTGGGCGGGAAAAAATTACGGTATGGGCGAATATTTGTAACGGCGACGGCTTTTCATTCATTTCTCATAGTGTCAATTTGTATCATCGTTTTCACGGCGTATAGGTAGCCTTTTTGTAACGGTAGGCCTCATACGGTACGCACTGTACGTACCGAGCCAAGTCATCTTTGCCGTCGGCCAGCCCCCAGTACCCAACCGACACTTATTTCTCTACATCTGCTCCGCCAACAACAATTTTTGCGCACAGCGCTATTGACATTCATCTACTACGCCGTCTTTTACGCGCACCCACCTTTTCGCACCTCTCTCCGTCCTCTCCTCGGTCTGCCACCGCCCTTTTGCGCTCTCTCCCTATTTTTCCTCGCCTTCTACTCGCCCTCTCGCACTGCCCTCCCTCCACCCATTTTTCCCTCTTTTAAAGCTCTCAGCACCTCTTTCTACCCTATGTCGGTCCCTCCCTACCCTCTTCCGCTCTTCCTTCGGCTAGAATTTACGCCCCCCGGGCCCGCGGGATCGGCAGCGCGGCGTAATCGTCATGCTCTTAAAACCACCGGCGTGGGTCGGGGGCGGACGGCGTCCGTCCTTTCACGGAGACGGCGCGCTCAACAGCCGCTCTCTTCAACGGCAACTCCAACAGTCAAGTCCTGCCCCGCCCAGCGGACGGGAAAGACTTGAATGTTGGCGGATATAGATTGTAACGCTTGGCGTTGCGGTGACCAGGACTGTCAAAAGAGTTGTTCTGATTCGAGTAAATACCTTCGTTGCACGGTGCGGTGAGGAAATATGTGCGCGTATGTAAGACGGCGCTGGTTAGTAAGAAATTTGTCGCTGTGAAATTATTGTTTGTGTTTTTTTGCGTTATTGAAGATGTCGAAAATTATTGGTAAGCGTGCTGTAAACAATGTTTTCTCACTAACAAATGTAATAATTGCTAATTATTTCTCTATTAGCCACAGGTTGACGACTAAAGGTGTTATGCAGGTAACGGACTTTAGATGTTTTTACGTGGCAAGCAGGCGGAAATAAAGTACAGAGAGGCGGTAGGCAATCACTTACGCGCAGCAGCAGCCGATTCAGCCGTCGATTTTAAAGCATCGACGAAGCACTTCATATTAGCAGCTTTTTCAAACAAGTTGATTAGTTCATTTTCATTGAGCGTCTGGGCATCCCGCTCTTTGGGCTGAAGGTAAATCTTAGCTTTCGCTAGACTCTTAGACCATGTCCCATGCTCGCCCAATGAGCCAACCGTCTCTTCGAAGACTTTGAGACTCTGGTTAAAATCCTCGCTCACCGACGGCTCCCCAGACCCACTCATAGCGCAGCTTCTAACCGCAATGTCAACCAAAGCGCTAGCAACCTTCTTGTAGGTCTTGCAATTCTTGCGGAAGGCGCCATTTTGGTTCCGCTCCTGGACACTGTACTTGAAAATAGGCGTAGTTTGCGACGCTCGCCCTGGTACGCCCACAAAAAGGTGGAGCATTCGGTCAGCCAAAGATTGGTCGTTGCCGACTGGGGGAGGGGGATTGATCTTAACAGCTTGAGAGCTTCTTGGAGTTGGCAGTGCTGACGACAGATTCTGCTGAATGAAAAGAGTGGTCTTCGGAGCACGCTTATCGGAACCACGGCCTTCCGACGACTTCCCTTTCCCGGTCAGGGGCCGACGACGGTTTTGAGGGGTAGGAGAATGGCGATGGGCGAGAACCAGTTCAGGTGCTGAGCTATTAAACGTATTGAACGTCAGGTGAATTGAGGATACGTCGAAACCCAAGTTGAACCCTCGCTCCAAACGGCTCCTTCTGTTCAGAAGGGGGTTGTACATGCGCCTCGTAGCTGCAAAATATATCGGCGGGTGCCACATAGGCTTTTTAGGGAGAAAACAGTCGGGCAGCGTTTCGGGAATCGGCTGGCTGGAAGTCCGACCAGCAACTTGGAGACTCCTCACCCGGCCCTCCAATTCCCGAACGCCTGTAACTATTTCTGCAGCACGGCTTCCCGTAATCTGGGACGGCATGCCGCGAAAAATACCCATTTTAAACCCCGCGTCTTGAAGTTCCTCCGGCACGCAATCCCCGTGCCACCATCCTTGTACTTCATCTTCGATTTCGCTGGAGCTAAAATCTCCTTCGATAGAAGATTTTATACAATCCCCCGCCACTGCCCTCCTTTTGCCGCGTGCGCCTTTCATTTTTTCTGATTCAGTCAGGCCATCACTACCTCCCAAACTCTTTTCCTGCCACTTCCGCGCCCATGATCACACCCACGGCCACGCTCGCGCCCCCGACCGCGCCCCCGCCCAAGTCCTCTCCCTCTTCTACGCCCACTTCCACTCCCACTTCCATTTTCACTTCCAATTCCACTCCCACGCCCACGTCCGCGCCCTCGACCGCGGCCTTCCACGCCTTCTACGTCCAGACTGGCTGATAACAGCAAATATTCTGCTGCGGATTGCGCGCCCGCAAGTGGGATAGCGCCCGCAGTCGGAGTATCGAAAGACTTAGCGGCACCAAGCCTCGGCCAAGGCGCCAGAAGGGAGGCGCGTGCCGTTGGAGAGGCCATATGCGATGCGACGTGGCATGCAGCGCGACAGCAGGCCCGGAATCACCAAAAAGCGGTACGCCGGCAAGGTGGGCTGCGCAATCGATGGCGGCGGCGGCGTCCACATCTGCGGCGCCCACACCATCGGCCCCCACATCCTCGGCCCCCACATCCTCGGCGCCCGCACTCTCGGCTCCCGTACCCTCGGCGCCCGCACCCGCGGCGCCCACACCTGCGGCACCCATACCCTCGGCGCCCAAGGCAAGGGCACCCAACGGCAGGGCGTTGTCCACTAAGTACTTCATAAAATTCTCAGCGTCTGGTTCAGGAAATGGTTCCTGCGGCATACCGGCAATGCAAGCCGGTAGAAAGTTTGCGAGCGGGAGATTAAAACTCGATAAAGCGTTGACAAATTGTTCTAGCCAATGCTTTACTTCTTCATCAGCACTTGGACAAGGCAAGTCGAAGGAAAGCACTTCCGAAAGAGCAGAAAATTCTAACTTATTCCTAAACGAACAGAAGATCCTTTCTCGCGCAATATTTTCGTGACGGTAGGGGAAAAACGACCTAGTAAACCAGGCTGGAATCTCTGTTACCCTGGTGCTGTTACCCAACGGTAGAGATATCTATATCTTAAGTTTGGCCCAAGACCCAATTTATATATCATATAAAATACGATAACATTATTATACGGTATGTTTATAATTGTACAAGACCCAATTTGCATAGTACGTAACTATAGTAAAAGCAAGAGTACGCTTTTTATAAGCTTACTCTTGTGCTTACTTTAGCTAGTTAGACATAAAAAAGTAGCAATTTAACATGCAAATTTTCACAAGAAAGGTGTTTTTAACAAAAGCAGGAGATAAAGAAGTGTAAGTATTTCAATATTGCTTGATTTTCAGCAAGCAATGAGATATTTATATATATATATTTTTTTTCTGGTAGAAATTTACATTCCAATGTGAGGCGCTATTGTTTTATATCACTTCGAAGTACTTCGGTAGCTCTTTCGGGGATGTCGCGACATTCCTATGAATCAGGGGTATGCGCTAGGTTAATATTACTATAATATTACGCGGATCCCATTCGTACTATAGAAGAGTCCCACTAGGAAGGTTAGCTTGACCTGAATGAGTGAAAATGTACTGACTGAATTTTCCAGATACCCTGCTTCCAATTTATTTCTAAAACATAATCTTCCCAAACCATATTTATTGATTCAATGCAGGCTTCCGTAGCCTAGCAGGAATACCGCAATGTATGATGTGCAGTGGAGGGGCAGGCCTGCTGTTCCCGGGAACTTCTCGGAACATCCCTGTAGGGTATACCCTCACCACGTTATTCAGTGACTTTCGAACGCGCTCAGCGCGGTCCAGACTTCAGAAATGGCATACCCGAGTTATCGGCCAAGCCAAAGATCACCAGGCAAGGCTGGTGGTCTTTGGTTGGAAATTCGGGTTTGCTATTTGAGCAGTCTGAACCGTGAAATAAATACTGTCCTCGATGCTTTAGAGTACTGCGCTTGGCATGAAAAACCTCATCATTAATACTGATTTGTGTCTCCAGCACTAGAATATATAGTATTATACAACGTTATTATATTATTCGCATGCGACAAAGTATCACCTTATTTTGGCTCGCCCAGTCTTCGTGTACGCAGATTGGGCGATCCAAACCTCGGCAAAACAATTTCGCAAAAATATGTCTTGTATGGAATCTCTTCTTCATTTTTCATTGTCTTTCTTTCCAAAGCACCTAAGCCAGTGATAGGTGAAAACGTGAAACACGCAGAGCCCAATGTTGTCTATTGGGACGTGGAACACCTATAGTGCGATCAAAGATGGGACTCCTGTGGGGCTCAAAGTTTTACAGTGGCGGTGTGACGCCTTAGCGTCAAAATCAGCGCTCTGTAATCTGGCAATTGCCAAGAACGCTCGCTGAGCCCACAAGCGCGCGCTTAAGCGCGCGCTTGTGGGCTCAGCGAGCGTTCTATTCGCCAAAAAGACAATTTCATAAAGTGACAGCTGGCAAGCCCACTATAGACGTCAAAGCTAAAAACGAACTATCAAATCTGCCATCCAAATGTTGGTCCTTAGAGGCGCTCCACATGTAGCTGGAGTAAATTTCAGTAAAGAATGACATTCAGAAGCCTAAATTCGAATGACCTTGACCACAGTTACCCGTCCGAGACGACAATAACCATTTCCAGTCATGACTTTTGACAGTCATTTCATTGACTCCTGACACTTTCCTTCAATAGTGTGGAAGTGCAAGTAGTGACAACAAGATTTTACTCTACACTTGTTGCGCTATTTTCCCGGGAAAAGGAGAGAAAAAAAGTCGAAACAGTTTTTCATAATAAGTTGGCTCTCTTTCGACATCTTTGCCCATCCTTTTCAAACGGGAGTTCCAAAACTTCACCCCGCTTACTATTGGTCGCGTAGAACTAAGAGTCTGAACTTTTAAATAAGTTCAAAAATAAATCCCCCCAAAAGGGGTCAAAAATCAATGCCAAAATATCCGCGCATACTACGAGATCAACGATTTCATGCCTTTCTCCAGTATTTAGCCTATAGAAATGCACTGCTTTCCCCCATTCATCGCCCCCAAGCCTTCCACTCAACCGCCAGCGCATCAACCGGTACCACTCTCTCAACCGATACAGGCAATCTAAGGCATTCGTATTCGTCATCTCCACGGCAGATGCCCCCCACTGCGCAAGAAAGGCTCCCTACACCACGGCTTCCCCGCCGTCGCTGCCTTCGTCTTTCCCGGCACCGGCAGCGCCGCAGTCCTTGACCATGGTGTACCGCCGTCAACCTTCTCTGGCGTTGCGATGTGCAACTTACCGCAGTGCCAATCGTACGAGAAGCGAGGGCTGGTGAGATAGGTGGGGTTTTGACCAGTGCGAAGAGACGGGTGATTGCGATGGTTACGGGGTTAAAGAGACGTAACCTAACTGTAATGTACACGTGTCCTGTAACACGGGCTATGTTTATGAAGTAATTTCGAAAAAGCCTGGAGCGTTTAGTCCTTCCACCCTTCCTCCCACTTCGGCATACTTCCGCTTGCGCGAAGCGCAATAAGAGGAAGTTCTCTGGCGTACAGTTTTTTCTGCCACGTACGTCACATCTGTACCGATAGGTACACTCTCATTAGGGTGTAAACCTTCGCCCGTGTACTAAAAAGTAATTAGAGAGCCTGAAATTGCAAATTTAAACGTTACCGCACCCAAACATTTAACCTTTCAACTCTTACCTCATCCCTCTCGCCGCTTTCCAACCTCGCGATACTTGAAGTTCTTCAACATTCGCTCGCCCTAAAAATGTAGTTAGAAAACCTGAAATTGCAATTTAAACGATACCGCACCCACTAAATCCTGTGATCGCATACCATATAAATTTACCTCAGCAGCACTATATGCCATCTCCTGAATCCACGTGTAGCAGTACTCAGGAGTGACAGTTATTTCGAGCTTAGCATTATTATGGTAGGCGACGACGTGATAGAAGTTCGTCCACTTCAACAATTGCAGCTATTATATGTAGAGAATAGCTGCAATTGTTGAAGTATAACTTTATATATATGCTGCCGGATTTTACATGATTTTGGAAGCCAAAATTACCTTTGGAGGACGCGACGTCGTAGATTTTAGCTCAAAGATTGTTTACAGATCTGAGCCTCAAGACGGCGCAAGTAAAAATAATACGTAGAGTTTAGCTGAAATCTGTTGTTTATGTTCCGAAATGCATTTTTTTCCACGGCAAGAATAGAATACTATTCCGAATACTGGTAGGCTACCAGTCCGATTTTTGCTTCACCGGGTGGTAGAGCGTGATGATTGTTGTGGATTGCATTCGTGTCCACAATACAGTTTTAAGCGTAATATTTTGACCAAATCATGACATTTTTCGTGCAAATTGTCACGATTTGGTCGAACTATGACGCTATAAGACTGTCACAGTCTTATAGATACGGTATTGTGGACAACAACCTTGGCATGTTAAGATTTGGTTCATTGAAGTTAGGCAATTGACTCTTGCGCCTTTCTCCTGTTTATACTTGATGAAATGCGATTCGATCTTAGTAAGCCTGTTGCACAATAGTCAAATATGATTCGAATTTGAATCCAAAATCATGCTTTCAGGGTAGCTTTTGGAAAGACCATAATATGGACCACACAAAACGAACTCTAAATTACAATTTTTATATATAAAGATAGCACCCTCGTAGACAGCATCAACTAACAATTTAACTTATGAAGTGATGTATAGAGTGCCTAAAAAGTCTCGTTGGAAGTATGATTTCAACGAGACAGGCCACTTTCTCTCCAAAAGTGGCCCGACCCATTTAATATTAGCACAGTAGTTCCTTCTCAAGACATCCGGGCCTGCTGTACCCATTTCCCCTCCTCCGGCTTCGCACACGCCCCGCACCCACCAAAAATTGCCTGATAGCCCGAATATGTGTGGCGCGCCGCATATCTTCGGGCCATCAGGCCGTTCAGAACACCGAAGCACCAAATATGCGGGTCCTGAGCCCCGAAAGGCCGGTTTTCACTCTTCCCTGTGACGGCTGGCCCTGGTCAGGCCATGGTCGGCAATGAATAGTGTTCATCTACGATCCAACTCAGAGATTGCGTAAAAACAACATCATTCAGATACCTTACACCGACACATAAAAGAACACGCGAACTGAGGAGGGTGCCATGTCCGCTAAGCGCCCCTAATCCCTCCATTACGTGACGTCAACTTTTCCCGCGTCCTCAGTTTGTTTTGGAGGGGGGCTTTCTCGTTTGTGTATCTTCGACACATCAAGTTACGCATGTACCTCTATCCAGCGATCCAAAATCCACTCTTCCACACTCATTCCTAACCCCTTTCACACACTTCCAATCCGGGAGGGCCCCCTTTCTCTCCTCGTCGTCCTGAACTCATTTCATGGCCACGTTTCAAACGTGTCAAACGTGCCCCTCCTAGCCCATCACGGTTAGGTTACCTCTTTATTATCGGTTACGGAGGGTGGGGTTATCATGCAGTATGGTTACGGTGTGTTGCCGAGTTCAGGGTTACAACCCTGTACTTGTGCAAATACCTCTATCATACCGGTATGATAACCTCTGAGGCATAGCCCACCTAGCTTACACTCGGACCTGAAAGAGTCACGACCCGATCTCTTCATCATCTGCATCAAGCAAATACGCAACGTTGGCAGTAAACTTGCAATTGACCCTTTTTTCGGCCAAACAGTCGACAGAAATCAAGTTATCAGATAGTCCAGGGACCTCCAAGACGTTCGAGATGATCAGCAGAGTTCCGATCTAATCCAGGTTGCTTTATTTCAGCTTCAGATCACCATAAGGCTCCCCGCCAGATTTTGCCTACTATCTGTAAGCACTTCGTGCTTTGGCCCACGCCGCACGTTCGAAAGCATTTCGGTCGTATTCACCAAGTGCCGTGGGGCCCCAGAGTCGAGCACAAACGAAGTCTCATATGGTTCACTGACTGATCGAGCCATAAGAAGCTTGACTCTTGTAGAACTAGCCTTGCGAGCAGCCGATTGTGGTCCGGAGCCACTATCACTTTCGTGAGATCCTGGCTTGCCCTTAGAATCTCCTTCGACCTCAGCAGCTCCGTCTCCAGATCTGTAATACTTCTGGATGTGGCCATTCTTCTTGCACTTTTGTCACACGACGTTCTGTTGCTGCTCCTTCGTGTAAAGCACTTTCGGGTTAGACCCCTTGGTTCCCTTCGCGACCCTATTCTGCTCAAGTCTCTCATACTCGTCCTTAAGAAGGTCCTGGACATAATTCCACGACCTGTATTCATCTGCATGAGTCCAGTCCTCAACGCAGCTGATAGACTACTGTACTCCTCGGACAGGCTGTTGAGTAGCTTGTCCGTCTTCATTCGGTTTGAGGTCGTCTCGCCCATCGACTTGAGCCTATCGTATAGAGACTCGAGCTCGCCCATAAAAGAGATGATGTTTTCTCTAGGCCTCAATTTCTTGTTTGCTAAGTAGCCAGCCACCGTCAGGTGCACCGTTTCAGAGGTCGACGCGAAGAAGGCTTTCAGCTTGAAGCTTCCGACACTTCTTCGGCGGCAATCTGAGCCTTCCTACATCACGGCTATCAAAAGAGTATCTCCCAGCGCGTTCACTCGTAGCATGACAGCTTTGGCCTTCTTGCTGTTCTGCGCCTCGGGAGTTTATGCTTCACTTGCCTGCTGCAATGGGTCATTTTCACTGCAGACTTCCTTGCAAATGAATACTGCTTTCATAAGCATCTTCCACAGTGCAAAGTTTTCGCCGCGTTTGCCGTGGAATTTCGATACCCTAAATTTATTCTCGTCCCCCTACATTTCTAGTTGCCGTGGGGATACTGCACAGGGTGGGTCCTATTTCGTTGAATCTCTCTAGTCAATTCGGTGATCTCTACTTTCACCCAAGCTACCATAAAAGATTTTGGAGAACTTGAGGAGACTTTATAATTTGCATTCAAGCTAATCTAGTTAGTTTGTATTGCGCTCTACCCTAAAGCAGCGTCGTGTAAATTAATACAGCGGCGTATGGCCTCAATATTTCTTATAGTTTTGAGGCTAATACTTCTGCTTGTCTACCAATCCAGTATCTTGTTCAAGCATAAAACCAAAGTACATAATCAAAGTACCCGAAGGTTTAAAAACCACCCTATCATGTGAAAAACCTCCTACAGTCATTCCAGACAGCAATACTGTACGCGCTGGACATTTAAAAATGAAATATGTTCTCTTGATGTCAGCTTCTCCTGCTGTAGCCTCTTTTTCTAGAATCCGGGTCAAACCGGACCCTCCTGACATAGCAAACAGCTAATTCTATCAGAGCTAAAGATTATTTTATCCTGGTACATGAATGAGTCAGATGGCATCATTCCAGAAAGGCAGTCTGATTGTGTACAAATTGCTTTGCACCGGGCGCCTTTGTAAAAATATCACTCCAGATGTCTTGTACTGGTATCTTCAGCAATGTAATAACGCTTTGGTGTATCAAAATTCTCGTGTGGTGGTACTACAAAGCTACGTGCTTATTCCTTGATAATTGGACGCAATTGGACGTAATACAGGTTACGAATTGGGTGGCTAAAGATAAAGACTAGTAATTCTTTCGGTTGATGACAACGCTAAAGCTGTCAGCTATTTACTTCACCGGGCAACAAACAAATTTCCGAGTGTGATAAGATATCCGGAGATCGATAATCTGTCATTCTCAACGGCCCAGTCGGCATCCAAGCTTGCATAAAGTATCGGCTTTGCTGACGGCTTCATTGCCATTTCTAGGTTTACCATTACTCTCAAGTATCACAAACTTCGCTTTACTGCTGTCCAGTGATGCGGCTGTAGGCTGATGACTTGCCTACTCAGCAGTTCTACTGTGATTGATATGTCAGGTCGTGTTTTTATTGACGTAAACATTAGCTGTCCAATCGTATTCCTTTAAGGAATACATTTCATATCAAGATGCTCTCCTTTTGACTACTTTGGCAAAAGACCGACTAGAGATAGCTCCATCGGCGTCGTTACTGCATGGAAATCCTGCATGTTGTTGTACTTGATAACTTCGTTTCTGTTCTTAGTTTTATGCAAGATCACGAGGGGCCCTTTCATCTTTAGAATTCTTTCTAGACGTATACTTGCAGCCGAGAAAATATGTCACAGGACCCAAATTGGTTACTTGAAACAGCTTCGAAAGATACTCCTTTACCTTCTTGATAACATAGGGGCAGCTGATGATAGTATAAAATCGTCGACGTCTTAGAAAAGGTTTCTAAAACATTACGCGCGCAATTCCTCCATTTTTGAGAATTTCTAACGCGCACTCAGCATGCGGCATTCTTGTGAAGTTCAACTTTGTTAACGCATTCACAAGATAGCCTCCCCGCATCTCACTTGCATGTTTAAAGCCGTACAAGATTATTTGCCGTGTGCAGACTTGTCTTTGAATTTTCTCAAACAGCTGATCAGTATTTAAGCCCCTCGGAAGGTCCATGTATATTTATTCTTTCAATTTTCCGTACAAGAAAGCTCCAGTTAACTCCAAATGATGATCTACCTCACCCTTTTGCTCGGCCACAGATATAGCAGTTCCTAATGTTGTGAAGTCCACAACTGGACTAAAGAGCTCATCGTAGTTGCTTTCCCTTTAAAGGAATCCAAGGGCGACTAGGCGCGCTTTTAGTTTACCTACAGTCCCATCTGCATTTCTTTTGATCTTGAGCGCACAAACTTGCTTGGTAAGACGTTATTTAATTTGCCTAGAAACCATATTACGTGTGTTTCTCTCGCGCAGGATATCAATTTCCGTCTAAAATCTTTCTTCCATTCTTGTGCATCATATCCCGAAAGCACTTATGATAGCGTGGGATTGTCAGGGTCGAGCACTTTACTGTTCACTTTATTCTTTGTGAGAATCAGTGATGATGGCGTTTTCTTTTTAGTACGATTTAAGTTATATTGGTCACTCTTAGATCACCTGCAGCAGGAGGATAGCCACCTTGGCCGTCTTCAGATTCATAATCGATTT
>JAULCF011301216.1:0-14334 GCA_032361265.1 Devaleraea mollis
CATGATTTTCTCTGCGGCATGAACTTGCAGTTGTTTTGATATACCTCATCATCTCCTGTTGGCCATTCTGACCTTCCATAGGGATTACCATCAGACCGCCAATCTTAAGTTGTGCCATGAGTTGATCAGGAAACTTGTGTGCTCCAGCGGTAACAATAACTTTGTCATATGGAGCGAAGCGTTCTGCTCCCATATAGCCATCCCCATAGAGCGTACGAATAGATTGGTATCCAATTCTCATCAATAGTTTAGAAGTCTTTTCGAATAATCGTAGCTGTCGTTCAATAGAGTACACTTTCGCACCCATGGTGTAGAGGACAGTAGCCTGATAACCTGAACCAGTGCCGACCTCTAAGATTTTGTCTCCCCGTTTAACTTCAAGTAATTGACTTTGGAGTGCAACTGTATAGGGCATAGAGATCGTCTGATGAGCCTCGATAGGGAACGCCATGTCTTTGTAGGCCCACTCCCCAAACTCTCGATCTATCATATAGTGGCGCTTCACCTTTCCGATTGCGTCGAGTACTCGTTGATCCGTGATTCCTTTGCGCTTGAGTTCTTTAACCAACCTCATTCGCATCCCGCGAAATCTTGGATCATCCTGGTGATTTAATCTTCTACTGCTTGAATGGGAGTAATTCAAATTAACTTGTTGTAATTGAGCTGCTAATATATTAAGAATAATTGTAATGTATTGCGCTCTCTTAGGCGATACCATTGCAGTTTTGTAAACTCTTACGATAAGATGTACTGATCTATGGCTGAGATCGCCTGTGCCAGCCGTTGTTGGGCACTTCCTGAAACAGGAAGATAGGGCAGTTGTCGTAGGTTTAATTCATTGAGATACATGTCATATAGGATGTTTCTGTCCTCAGGGTTTTCTCTCAATGGATCCTTTTCGTAAGGAATATCAAAATGGGGGAGAATGTATAAATCGCATTTCCTCTCGGAAACTTGATGCTCTATCCAAGGATCACTTTGGCCGTATTTATACAGGCCCCATACTTTCATCACCAATAACGATGTATCACAGATTAGTAATTGTTGTTTAGAGTGAGCGATGGCTTCTTTTTCAGCAGCTAATTGTCCTTTGGCGATGGTAAGGAGATCCTTTTCAATATAAGCTCCATCGAGAGCTGTTAAATAGTCTCTGCTGTACTCAGCCACAAGATCACACTTGTAATGTTTAGCAAGCTGACCGGCTAAAGTAGACTTACCAGTAGACTCGGCTCCAGTGATTGTGATCACTATCAATTTAGTCAACTTTAGATATGACGAAACCCAATGACGCTAAGTCTGTCCAGTAGTTTTTATAGGATTTGCTAACCACTTCTGGTTTGTGAAATTCGATAGGATGGAATAGTGCCAATGGGGCAAATGACATCGGCATCCTATGGTCTCTATAGGTTTCAAATCTTACAATATCCCCAGACCAATTTAACTTACCTACCTGATAGTGCTCTTCACCATTATCATCTGTTGATAACAGCGTAAAACTTCCTCCTATTTTGTTCAACTCATGGTCTACTGCGTAGATCCGATCGGTTTCTTTGATTCTAAGTGTCTTTAACCCGGAAAAATCTGATTTAATTCCTTTGGCCGCACAGATTACAGCGATGGTTTGTGCTATATCTGGTTGATTGATAAAATCGTAACTGAATGTTGCTTCATGAGCGACTTTCGTTAGAACACAATTTCCATTGTCCCAAGTAGTTTTAACGCCTAATTTTTCAGCGAATGAGGCTATTTGAGCATCTCCTTGGGTACTATCTTCAAATAAACCTTGCAGTTTAACTGAGCTTCCCTCCTTACTTAAGGCAACAAGAGAATAGTAATAAGAAGCTGCAGACCAATCTGCTTCTACGGTGTAAGCTTCTGCACTGTATTGCTGAGGAGCAATCGATACAATGCTACCGTCATAGTCTACCTCTATACCAAATCCTCTTACGGTGGCTATGGTCATCATGAGATAAGATTCAGATACCATATCTCCAGTAAGGTGGATTTTAAGCCCGTTGGGCAGCGTTGGTGCGATTATTATCAATGCCGTTATATATTGGCTACTGATGCCAGCGTCTATGGATACTTCCGTTACATCTGACATGTCCTTAGGACTATTGATTCTTAGTGGAGGATAACCTTCTTTGTCGATATAGTCGATATCGCAGTTTATAGCCCTTAATGCTTCCACTAACGGACCAATCGGTCTTTCTTTCATCCTTTCAGAACCGGTTAAGATCTGAGTTCCTTTTTGTAAGGATAGATAAGCCGTCATGAATCGATAAGTCGTTCCTGCATGGTGAGTGTCATAGACATCATCATACTGAGCCAATAATCTTTGCATCGTCTCTATATCATCACTCTTACCAAGTCGATGAAGAGGGAATTGTAGACCACTTAGGGCTTTGATGATCAGCGCTCTATTACTGATACTTTTAGAACCATCGAGACTGATGGTCCCGTTAATCTTACCTGTAGGGTGGGATATGGATATGATACTCATAATTATGACCAATTAAAGGTGATTGCTTGAATCATATCAGGATGCACTGACTGAGCGACGGGACAAGCTCTTGCTGCAGCTTCTAATATCTTTTTATCCTTGTCGGAATAGTCTCCTATTGGCATTGTAATCACCACTTGTACTTCTGCAATTCGACGAGGGTTAGAATCCATTATTTTATTGATATCAGCCTTGGCACCATCGATATTAACTCCCATGGCGGCTGCTTTGATGCCCATAATCGTCACCATACAACTTGCTAATGCTGTTGCAACCAAGTCTGTCGGAGAGAATGCTTCGCCCTTACCGTTGTTATCCGTTGGGGCATCTGTGATGATGGTTTTTCCAGACTTGAGATGGATTGCCTCGGTTCGAAGATTACCCTGATATGTTATCTTACTTGTCATAATCGTTAGTCTTAGTTGTTATTTGACTTTGAGATTCCCTCTTGCTATGAAGTGAGGATTCAATAGATTCTCCTTGTTATAGATTAATTTTTCTCCTGTCTCATAGTGAACGACCTCTCCTCCTGCTTCTTCAAGAACGATTTGTGCAGCGGCAGTATCCCATTCCATAGTTGGTCCTACTCTTGGGTAGATCTCTGCTTGACCAGCTGCCATTATTAAGAACTTCAACGAACTTCCTTTAGAAACAGTTTCTGGTT
Source organism: Devaleraea mollis (assembly GCA_032361265.1). Lineage (NCBI taxonomy): Eukaryota > Rhodophyta > Florideophyceae > Palmariales > Palmariaceae > Devaleraea > Devaleraea mollis. The sequence goes on from JAULCF011301216.1 coordinate 3,168, forward strand.
GATCTAAAGCATCAATGAATGCTTTGGTAGCATCATTAATGTGTGAGCGACTACATACGACCCGTAGCCCTGGATCTGTCATTTCAAATGCTGTTGCCTCAAGCTTAGTTACTTCATCTCCCTTCTGATAATAAGCACCAAGATCCTTGATCCCCCAGTACATTTCGTCTGTTACAGGTACATATACGATTCCCATGATTGTATGGCCATGATCGATCAAAGCGATATTGACAGTGAACTCTCCATTACGCTTGATAAACTCCTTAGTTCCATCAAGAGGGTCCACTAACCAGAATCGGGTATAGTTTTTACGATCTACGTAATCGATCATCTTGTTCTCTTCGGAGATAATCGGATACTGAGTTGAAAGTGCCTCAAGACCCGCTACGATTATATCATTGGCAGCTTTGTCTGCTTTGGTCAGAGGGGAATTGTCCGCTTTGGCTTCTATTCCAAATGAATCTACATCAGCGTAGATCTCAAGTATCTTGTCTCCTGCGATTTTCGCAATGGCTTTAATCTCTTCTGCTAATTCCTTCATCTTATTTTTTAGATACTTTTGAAATGCGAAAATAAGCGCATCACAAATTAATTCTTGATAAATGGCGAAAGTACTGGTAACTGGTGGAAGTGGATATATAGGAAGCCATACTATTGTAAGTCTAATTGAGGCGGGCTACGAAGTAATATCTATAGACAATCATATGAATAGCTTTTCGGAAGCCATTGATGCCGCAAGCGCTCTAACAGGCAGGGCTATTAAGAACTATCCTATTGATTTGTGTGATGAGGTCGCTGTCGCAAATGTATTTGCTGAAAACTCAGACATTAAGTCTATTATTCATTTTGCTGCACTTAAAGCTGTCGGAGAGTCTGTTGAAAAGCCAGTACTATACTTCCGAAATAATATGAATTCGCTGCTCAATGTTATGGAGCAAGTTAAGATCCACAAGATTCCCAACTTTATTTTCTCTTCGTCATGCACAGTCTATGGTCAAGCAGAAGATCTACCAGTGACGGAAGAGACCGAAATGAAAGATGCAGAGTCTCCCTATGGGCGAACCAAGCAACTTGGAGAATATATGTTAAGAGATTTTGCTCGATTGTGGGGGACTAACGTTATCTCCTTGAGATATTTTAATCCTGCAGGAGCTCACCATTCAGGTAAGATGGGAGAGGCTCCCAAGATTCAGGCTCTAAATCTTGTGCCTGTAATTACAGAAACTGCCATAGGTAAGCGGGAGAAGTGCATGGTCTTCGGTGATGATTACGATACTCGAGATGGTAGTTGCGTTAGAGACTATATACATATTGAAGATCTTGCATCTGCACACACAGCTGCTGTAGATTATCTCATGACCAATAAGAATGAAGATACTTATGAAGTCTATAATCTTGGTATTGGTGACGGAGTAACTGTACTGGAGGCTATTCAGGCATTTGAGAGAGTGTCTGGAGTCAAACTTAACTATGAGATAGGTCCTCGCCGACCTGGTGATGTTGTAGCTATATACTCCAATTATAAAAAGGCTAACGAGCGTCTTGGCTGGTCGCCCAGATTTGGAATAGATGAAATCATGAGTACTTCTTGGGCGTGGGAGCAGTCGCGACCTTATTAGAAAGAGTTATTTTGAATTGATGTTTTTGAAATTTCATTCTATTTAGCGGCAAATAGCGTTAATAGTAATGCTATTCGTATGACGAAATTGTTGTCGTGTAAGAGTTAAGAATGTTATCCTAACATTAAGTTTTTACTGTTCGCACTATTTTCGTAACAACGCTTCAATAAAGTATTATCCCTTTATTTATACTTGTCTCTATCATTGCATGAAGAGAAGTATACTAATCATAGAAGAAGACGCAGACAATGCTCTTACGCTTAAAAATGCGTTACAGCATTTACAATTCCACATATATCAGAACGATAGTATTGAGGCATCTAAGAAGTTGATGCTTTCATTTATTCCTGATGTAGTAATCTGTAATGCTGTCCATGAAGCCGATGATAAGATCATGGATATCGCTCAGTTTTTACATACTTCTACCGTTCGATATGTTTTTATTTTGAGCTCTTCTCAGCGAGAGCTGTTTAGTAGGGTCAAAGCTTTCCAGCCACTTGCTATATATACAGATCAACTTGACGAATTCGGAGTTGAATACTTAATTGAATCTATCGATTTTGAAGAAATAGATTCTCTTGAGAGCGATAAGACCTTATCGATAAAGCAGGGCACAAACTATAGAATGTTATCATACGGTGACATCTTATATTTTATCGCCACAGGTAATGGAGTTACGATCATTACTAAAGATGAGGAGATTCAGTTATCTTCTTCATTGAAGAGTATAACACGGGGTATTGATGAAGATAGGTTCATCCGTATCCATAGAAATTACATGGTTAATATATCTAAGATCACTAAGTATGAGGCAGCCAACTCTCTCGTGCACTTAGGTAAGGTTCAACTTCCTACAGGTAGGATCTATAAAACCAAAGTCTCTAAGATTTTCAAGAAATTGGTTTCGGTCAAGGGATAAGCCTTTGTTTTGACCATGTTCCTTCTTCCATTTTAAATCTTACCCTGTAATGATCAGGGCGTCTAATCGCAAGAAAGTCAAGACATTGGAATTGTATAGAGATGAGACTGAAGTTTATCGAACTATCTCTTGATAATTCTTCATTATCATTGATGACACACCCTGGAGATGACGCAGTATTATAATCTCTAATACCGCGACTGGATATTTTTTTCAAGCACTCATCATATAGATCGCCGTGAGTAATCCTGGTTGCTGTACCCTTGATTCTTAATTGATGTTGTCGTTTTGGATGATAACATAGTATTGATACTCTGTTGTCATAAGAGATATCTTCTATTTTTTCAGTGCGACTATCTGTATATATGAGTAGCTGATTGTTTTCGATTAATTTTCTAAGTACGACAGTTCTTGATTGTACTCCGACGTGTTGATTAACAGTAGATAGCGCAGCATATCTATATGGATGCTTGCTATCTACTGTTGCTCTCCGGATATCAGAGATGATATCTGTGTATTCTATATTGAGTTTATTATTCTCCAATTTTAAGGACGAGTTTTCCTTTCTTTTCTCCATTAAAAAGTTTTTGGAATGTTGGAAGGAAGTTTTCTATTCCTTCTTCTACATGTTCCTTGGACTTTATTTTTCCTTCCGCTACCCATTGGCTTAAAGCAGCAGCAGCTTCTGGATATTTATCGGCAAAATGAAAAACTACAAATCCTTCCATTCTTGCGCTATTAACAAGCAGCGATAAATAGTTAGAAGGACCTTTCATTGGTACGGTACTGTTGTACTGTGAGATAGCTCCACAGATAGGTATTCTTGCTCCCATTCTGATGTTGGCTAACGCCGCATCTAACATCTCTCCACCTACATTATCAAAGTATACATCGATACCCTTAGGGCATTCTCTTCGGATTGCTTTACGAACATTTTCAGCTTTGTAATCTATGCATGAATCAAAGCCCAATTCTTCTACCACATATTTGCATTTGGCTTCACCTCCTGCTATACCCACAACCTTGCAGCCTTTGATCTTAGCTATCTGGCCTACGACACTTCCTACTGCTCCTGCTGCTCCAGAAACAAGTACGGTTTCTCCTTCTTTGATTTGACCAACATGGATGATGCCGAAGTAAGCTGTATAGCCGGGCATGCCCAACGTGCCGAGGTAACGTGGTAGTGGAATCAAGTTAGGGTCTACTTTTATATATCCATTACCATCTGAGACAGCATATTGTTGCACCCCTGGGTTACCATATAAATAGTCTCCTTCTTTAAATCTATCATTTTTGGATGCTACAACCTTTCCTACTCCTCCAGATCTCATTACTTCGTCTATTTGAACGGGAGCAATGTATGACTTGGCATCATTGAGCCATCCTCTCATAGCAGGATCAAGAGATACATATTCTATTTTAATAAGTACCTCACCGTCAGCTATGGTTGGAATAGGTGTTGTTTCAAGTTTCCATGTATTCTGATTGACCTCTCCTACTGGTCTTTCATTGAGGAGTAGTTGCTTGTTCATACTTGACTTTTCTTCGTTTTATATTAATGGTTAATATAGAAGAAAAGGGAAACCCGGAATAAGGTTTAATTAGCACAATGAATGTAGGGAAGAAGAACGCAGCTTAAAGAGAGAAACTCAATCCAGCACTGAAGCTCAAAGTATTGATTTCATTAGCGACTTCATTAATGCCTCTTGTCAATGTGTATTGATATTGAGGTTGAATAAACAATGAAACCCCATTTTTTAAATAGGATTGCACGCCAAAACCAATCATTCCAGTTGCGTAGAAATTTTCTTGAACAGATCCTCCCTCGGCAATTCCCAATGGTGGTTTGTCAAGGTCGATAATATCGACTCTTGGATCGCTTGCAGGTCTTGCGTTTGCTTGTATCGTACGACGTATGCTATAATCAGTTTCTAATAGGACATTTGCGACAGCGCCAGCGACCAAGTAGAAGCTTGTACGTTGCTTAGGAGCTGTATATAATTTTACTGATAATGGAATCTGGATTTGCTTGAATGATATCTGATCTAACTGAGACTGAAGAAAAGCGGAGCTATTAGCACTTGCTTTTTGGTATTGGGTATGTAATCCAGGAGCATATGACTTGGCGCTATAACCTAAGCCGCTACTTATCTCTACTGCACCTAATCTGCGTGCAGCTATGAACGCGATTGAATGCCCAGACAAGCCAGATCTAATTTGATCGCCGAGATAACCAAGTGTGATGTCGCTGTTGACAAAATTGACATCATAAGATTGTGCAAGCCCCACTGACCATCCGTTGTAAGGTCCTTGCTTTTTATCTTTTGTAGCGGGAGCCGCTAAGGAAACTTCTTTATTAATAATGAAGTCAGTAGGAAGCTGACTTATGGGCAGACTCTTCACAGAAGATATCTGAGTATTCGTCTTAGTAATTACAGCCAGTGGTTGATTATTACTTGGTAAGACGAGTGTTGAATTATTGGATGGAGTAGTATTGAGATCTGAGAGTACAGCTCTGTAAAAAGCGGTTTTCTTCGATTTGATTACATCCGCAGTCTTAGGCTGATTAATTTTTACTACTTCTTGTTCCTCCGAAATTGAATGGTCTATATCAGCTAACACATTTTCCAAGACACCACTTTCAACTTTGATCGTGTTAACATAGCTGTTGTCCAGAGGTATCTCGAGAACAGTATGACTTCGATAGTTCCATAGTGTAAAAAAGAGTAGAAGTAGAATTATTCCTTCGAGGCTTTTGGTAGTGATAATACTTCGACGACGCTCTTCTGCCGTAGCAAGTGCAGCTTCCATCTCTTCCCATCTGGGAGGGGTATTATCTTGGTATGGTTGTAATTTTTCCTTAACTGTATTGTCGAATAGGTCATCAGCTTCTTCTTCAGACGCCATCGTATCCATACGATCACTCAACTTCTGCCATGAAGCTGGATCATACTCCTCCTCAACCTCGTTGAAGAGTTTTCTCATCTCTTCGTCCCACTTATCGTCGTGCATCGTCTCCGTTCTTAGCTAAGAGTGCTTTAAGTTTATTACGTGCCTTGACAAGATTAGATCTTGAAGTACTCTCAGAGATGTGTAGCTGATTAGCAATCTCTTTGTGTGAGAATCCTTCGATCACATACAGATTGAATATCGATCTGTAGGAAGGAGATAACTTGTTAAGACATTTAATAATTTCTTCTGCGGCTAAGAAATTCAACGCATTAGGCTCATTGCTCTTTACAGAGTAGGCAGTATCAAGATTTTCTGTTCTTCTTCTTACTCGCTTGCGATAGAAGTCAATGGCTGTATTAACCATTATTCTTTTAATCCAAGCCGTAAGTGATGTTCCCATCTTGTACTTGTGAATGTGCCTAAACACCTTGATAAATCCTTCATGAAGGATATCTAAGGCATCGTCACTGTTGTTAGCATATCGTTGGCAGACAGGTACCATCATAGGATAGTAATCCTTGTATAGTAGCTCTTGTGCCCAGCGCTCTTGGCGCATGCAAGCTGGGAGATACTCCTGTTCTTCATCAAGACGATATACTAAGTCCATGAGTCTAATGTAGCGAATACTTTTCCGCAGTACTGAAAATATTTCACTTTTTTAACGCCTTCTTAATCGATTTAGCTGCTTTGGCCGATGTTTTAGAGGAAAGATGCCTTGTGTTTTATTTCCTTAACCTTTTAGAATTCTCCCTTCTAAGTCTAATTGCCACCCTGCGCCTTGGAGTGCTAATGCTAATATTTCGAAAAGTTCATCGCGTTGGGTAGTGGCTTGAGACATGAGATTACTTTCTCTTGCTTTGAGAGCTATGAACTCTTTTGCTTCGACTCCCATCTCTGTAATATCTTTAGTAGTAATCATATTGAATAACCCATTGTCCAAATCAAAGTAGTCGATGTCATGATCGATACTCAGGATCTCTGGAGCAGGCATATTCTCTATTTTGATTATTCTATTGTTCTCGTCAACGTTGATAATTACCTTTTCAAAGTCAAAACCTACCGCCACAGTAGCATTAACTCTAAGCAGTGCTTTTTTTCTCAGTGGCCATATATCAGCAACAATATGATCTTTGTAGTTATATATTTCCGAGAAATTACCTTCAACAGTGGTAAGTTTGATAACCTTCTCAATTCGTTCAAGAAGAACTGTAGAGGAGACTTCAGTATGAGATTTTAGGGGATTAAAATTAAGATAGATTGCTACAAGCCCTATGACGCTTAACGCTGTCAATAAGATAAGAAAGAGGTATTTGATGTATCTCATATTAATGTATCCAACGCGATAACGTCTTGGATAATTTCTTCTTCACTTATCGAAGATGAGAGACGGCATACTTTATGTACTATAATGTTGTTTTTATTTATACTTGGATTGCCACCCATAAAAAGGCGAAAATAAATGAGTGAGCTCACTACTTTGATTGATGTTTTCATGGAGCATGCCTCGTCGTGCGTTGAGTCCATTGAGCTACCATCCACTGAAACCGAACTACAGCAAATATCTAAAGCAATCACCTTGCTCGGGCAAGATGTAATAACCCTTGGAGATAAGGCCAATACAATAATAGAGCAAGACCGTCAAGTTATACCGCAAGAAGACTTGCTGGTCTGGCCATTGATGTATGAGTGGATGGATGACCTCAAGTACTATGTTGTGCTGTGGAGAGATACCTTGTTTCAGTATCAGAAAGGATTAATCCTTCTTCAAGATGATAAAGTTGTAGCCGATGATATAGGTGAGCTTCATATTAACTCTGTTGAGCATTTGCGAGAAGCAACATCTTCACTTCACTCAAGTAGGCCAGATAAAAACATAAGTGGTCTCGACAATAATAAGATTGGTGAATGGCAACTTTTAGCCAATCCTTGGGAGGCTTATAAACGGCAGTTTCAATCGTTGATTGAGCAATCTTCATCTATAATAATAGACTACACAAGACTAAACGGTGTAGTAACAAAGACTTCTGAATTATCTCAGGTTGCTACAAGTCAGAGTAATATTCTTAAGGACGAACTTCAAGGGATAAGTCAACTTATCCAAAGTACAAAGGCTTATATCTCTGAGCATAAAGCAGATCCTAAAAAGATATCTGTTCACTTAGAGTTTTTAGAGCAGGAGATTAAGACAAGCCAGAGTTTAGAGAAGTATCAAGTAAGTATCGAAGAGTTGTTGTCTTCGATTAATGAGGTTGTACGGGTGCCTATCAGCATAGAAGGAGGTCCCATCAGTTATCAAGAATTTAACTTTGGAAAGCAAATCCGCCAATGGCTGGATACCGAAGTGCAGCCAGGTCTCCATGACATGGCAGATCTCGTGGATCAAGTGTCCAATAGTCTCAAGATGGCACTAATTAATATCAGAAATCGTGCGATTATCATCACCAAGGAAGGTCAGACATTAAAGGAAGAGGTTCTCAAGACTGAACTACATCAACCGTTACTCCTTCTCGAAAATAAAATCGATGAATGGGATGCAATTCTGTCCCAGTTGGATTATGTCATTACAACACGGATCGATAAATCCCTTAACGTAGCTAAGATCTATCAAGGTCAAGAAGAGTATTTGCCTGTGCCGTTGCAATCAACGTTGACTCAGTTTAAACTTGATCAGAATGAACTATACGTTAAGCTTTCGGTGTGGTTTAGACGCCAATCAGAACGTTTCAAGAGTATCAAGAATATCGTTATAAGAGAAGAATCATTAAGTGATTCGGATAAAATAGTTAGGTACGTCAGAAGCCGAACTGTCCATGATGATCGTCATCAATATGACAGTCTTTTTAAGGCACAAGGGTACATAGGGGAATCGTTCTGTGTAGGTCGTACTCATGAATTACAAGAGATTGAGGCATCCATTAATGCATGGCACGAAGGGTATAGAGGCGCCGCTGTCATAACAGGCCGTCGGCACAGTGGTAAGACGCTATTTGGAGAGTGGGTCTCGCATCGATATTTTCCGACAGAGACCATTAACTTAAGAGCTGATAATATGCTCGATGTTAATGGCCGTCAACTATCCGTCAAGTATGACTTGACTGAAGCGTTGGAGTTCATTAAGAAGCATTCTATTAATAAGAGATATCTTATCTGGATCGACGATATAGAGTCTTGGGAAAGTACTGAACATACTGCTTCTCATAATATCAGAGCACTCATCAAGTATATGGATGGCCTGTCACACAGGCTTTATTTTATGGTGTCTATGGGCCCATGGACCATGTATCATTGGGAGAGCATTCATGGTATCAAGTCTGCATTTCAGACGACGATTAATCTTAGGACGCTCACAGATAAGGAGGCGAGAGAAGCTATACTTATAAGACATGGAGCAACACATAAGCGACTTGTCAGCGAAGAAACTGGAGAGAATCTTAATTCTTCCAAGTTTGGTAATATGGTCCAACAAGTACATCGCTTATCCAATGGGGTCATAGGTGATACGCTGTTGCTGTGGGCTAATGGTACCACAATAGAAGAGGAGGATGTTGTAATATTTCATGAACCAGCCTCTTTCGCATTACCTGATTTTATAGAGCCTGATACAGCTATATTACTTCGCATAATCCTATATAGACGCTCATGTACTGACTACGAGTTACGTAAGTTTTTTGGTACAGCATACAAACAGAGATATAGTGCCATACTGCAGCGACATGTGGCCATGGGTATTATCCATAGACGTGTAGATGACAGGCTGGAGATCGCAGAAGGTGTAGTCAATGATGTTGCTAACTTACTTGAAGATCATTCTTACATCACGATAAATAAGGAACAGTAGGGGATGGAAGATATACTTATAAAATCATCGAGCTGGACAGAGTTAATAATATATATAGTTGTACTCCTTGCTATCTATTTATTCCTCAGAGTCTTGTATCGCGTATCACGCAATATTGGATATTGGCCGTGGTATCAACGTAAGGCTTCTAAGTATATAAGGAAGATTCTTATCCTCTTTGAGCCGATCGCAGTAATTATCGCAGCAGCTGAATTTGTTATGGTGAAACCATTATTCCATGGTATCATCATTGCAGTTATAATTATCGCTTCGGTTTCTTTACTTCGAAATTATTTTAGCGGTAGAGTTCTATTATGGGACGGTGCACTTACGACAGGACTTAGTATTGTCTCTGGTAATTCGGAGGGCGTCGTTAGTAAGTTGGGACGTACTGGATTAAGAATGAAAAGTAATAAAGGACTAAAGTACTTGAGTTATAATCGTCTTTTCAAAGAAGGTTATATGATATCTTCTGGTGAGTATGCAGGGGCCTCTTGTAATCTTCGGATACATCCAAAAGAAAATGAATCACTGGATTCGCTCTCGATGCGGTTGTATGATCAGTTGGTATCGTCTCCATATGTAGATGACAGATATCGACCAGAATTAAAGTTGAGTGTAGATATGAAATCTCTTGACTTGAAAGTGTTATTAAGACATAAGCGACATGAGTTGGAATTGATCAAGCTGATCAATGAATGGGGTTACTCTTCAACTTATAACAATATTTAATACCGATTACTATGGAAATAATGGGCCCTTATAATCTAATAATTGAGGCGTCAGTAATAATTATACTGTCCTTTTTATTTGGTGAGATAGCGCGAAAAACTAACATCCCGTCGGTCTTAATGCTGATCATTTTAGGCATCCTTTTGAAGCTTGGCCTTGACAGTTATACTGATGTGGAGTTTGACTTCTTTGGTCCCCTTGAATTACTCGGGATTGTAGGACTTATAATGATTGTATTAGAAGCCGCTCTTGAGCTTGAACTTAAGCGGGAAAAACTGGTGCCCATAAGTATAGCCTTCGGGGTGGCCTTAGTGGGATTATTAGGTTCTATCTGGATTGCAGCCCAGATACTTCATTATTTTATTGAAGGGATGAGTATGCATCAAGCTTGGCTCTATGCGACTCCACTTAGTATCTTATCAAGTGCCATCATTATACCGAGTGTCACGGGATTGAAGTCCGCCAAGAAAGAATTCCATATTTATGAGAGTACCTTCAGTGATATCCTTGGTATCATGGTATTCTACTTTTTGGTGGGTAACTCTGAGGAGGAGCATGGGGCTGGACTCGCGGGTTTTGGTATTAATGTACTCTTGACGATTGCTATATCATTTGTGGCCAGTTACTTGATTGTATTTATCTTTCAGAGGATCAAGAGTCACGTTAAGTTGTTTTTGCTTATTGCTGTATTACTATTGTTGTATGCAGTAGGGAAGAAGCTTCACCTCTCGTCATTGATTATAATTCTTGTATTTGGTTTGCTTATCGCAAATATGAAATTATTCTTCAAAGGCCCACTGGCAACATGGCTCAATATTGATAAGGCCAAAGAGATATATGATGGCTTGCATGTAGTAACGATGGAGACCGCTTTTGTCGTACGAACTTTCTTCTTTGTAATATTTGGATTGACGATATCACTCTCTTCATTGGCTAATTATAAAGTCGTATTGGTAAGTGCTCTGATTGTCATGTCTATATACCTGGTGAGATATATCATCTTAAGAATAGCCATCGGTAAGGATATTCTACCGCAGTTGTATGTGGCTCCTCGTGGATTGATTACTGTTCTATTATTTTATAATATTCCGGCTTCCGCAGAGGTGG
>JAULCF011302327.1:0-14322 GCA_032361265.1 Devaleraea mollis
TTCCGTCTCAATTAACGTCAGGACTCCAACGCTTTTCATCGTGTACAGTTTTGTGATAATTTCGTTTCAGAAAAAAAAGACGCTAATTCTCGCAAACAGTTTACGATAGTATCGTGTTTACTGTTGGGTTTGTCGCTCCTGTGCTCGAATGCTAGTTCCGTAATTTTGGTCAAATGCCCAACGTTTCCCAATATTGAAACCCCACCTCCCTCAACTTGTGCACGTTCGGGGTGACGGTGGTTAACCTCGCCACTTCACTAGGGCAAACTTTATGTTCTTACCTAGCCATGCCTACAGCTTTTTAATCTTTCTTCCCACCGCCCGGCCAACCCTGACAGAGCCCGCAGCCTCGGAATCATCATCAGGAACCATGGAAAGGTGCGAACTTGAACGACTCGGACCAGCTTCGAAAAAACGCGCAACTGCAGACAAGTATTCGCTTATTTTTCCATTCATCAAAGGCACGTAGGTTGAACCGTACTTGTCCGAGGTCCTGCCCTTTTCTACCCAAGCCATGGAAGTTATCTCCGATATTAATCTCACAAGAAAAATCGCTTCAGGGATTTCCAGGTCCTTCTGCCTTTCAATAGCACCTACATAAACCTCCCAGTTTGTGTTGGTGAACACTGATACCAGGCTCCGCTCTTCAAAGAGAGATACCGCATATGATTGCGACATGCTCATGGTGTTCAACCCAATTGTAGAGTCCAGGTCTACAAACTGACTCTTCCTGGCTTGAAAGGACTAATGATACAGCAATTTGCTACGTATTAGCCAGATCATGCTGAGCCTGACCTAGCTCGGCTTACTCGGCGAAGAGGGAATTGATCCTTTTTAGACTTATAAAGCTTTAATGTCGTTAACACACAGAAACCAAGACCGTCGATCAGTTTTCCGAGACCAGAGCAAGTCGATTTAACCAATCGCCCGCGTCATGCCGCCGCAAGATTCTTCAAGCGGTCAGCATAGTGCACATCAATGCAAATGTGTAATGTCTCAGTATCCGCAGGTCCCGGCATAGCCCTAAGGGGTTTTCCCCTGCTCCAGGAGACGTCCCCTCTGGTTGATCGCCTAGATGAGCAGCGACGTTTTTTTTATTAGGTAAAAAAACAAAAAAACTATTGAGCTTATTTAGCACTTATCATAGCCTGGCTTGTATGCAAATGTAAATGTTTCCCAAAGAAACATTTCTCCTTTAGCATTTGCAGTGCTGACGGATTGGGTTGGTGCCTCGGCGTTCGGAAAAGGAAACTTTTGCGTTGCAAAGGATTCCGCTTCAGAACTGACGTCATCTGTGCATACGACAACTGGCAGCGAGGCTGGAGTCCAAAATATTTTGCCGAGCGGAGGCCGCCGGCCTGCGCTCGGCATAGTACATCATGTAGGTGCACAAAGTTGTGTACCAACCCACCAAAGACATGAAGGAGCCGCCGGGGGGCCCTTAACGGGGCACCAGAGCGCTCCTGCAAACCGGCCGAAACGTTTTGCGGCAAGTTTTCGTCGGGCCTTCTCTCATATTGCGCTGTGTGCCATTTGCATCCACAACCACGCAGTCAGATCTTTGTCCCAAGGGACATTTTCAACGGTTTACCATTCTTGCGGCACGCCCTGCGATGCCGCTTCCTCACACTTTCCAAATTATCTCAATCCTCTTACCACACCCTCTCCTTCCGCCGCTTGATTCGGCGAATGGTCATGCCCACCACCTGCCTCTACTGCCCCGAGCGCGAAAAATATTCAGCGCCTCGGTGGCCCCCTGCACGTCCTCCTTCCCCTCCTGGCCTTCGCGTCCGGCGCGGTGCAGAATGCGCAATATGCGCAGCGCCGGCGTCTTCACGGCGGCCGCTTACTCCCTCTTTCCCCCGACATCCTCTAACCTTTCAATGATGAGGAAGAATCTGAGGAATTTTCGCGCTACGAGCGCGCGCGACCAGGGCGGCAGCCACCTCAGTCCCCATGGCAACTTCACCTTCCCTCTCCCCGCTGCCGGCGCCTTTCTCTTCCTTCCTGCAAACTCCCTCTCCCATTCTTCCTCCCACGCCACGCAAATGGCTGCCACGGCCTGTAAAGGTCTGGCACGAGGCGGTCGAGGAGCGGGACCTCTGAGAGCTGGGCGCGGGCGAGACGAGCGCGCTGGCGGACGTGCAGCGGCAGGGCTTCGTCGTCACTCGAACGGACGAGCTGTGCGACGAACTTATGGGCCATGATATTCTGTGTTTGCGCCGGCGAGTCAATGCGCAAGAACGCTCGTGCGATGGGCAGCGATTCTCGTGCATTTCGCAGCATTACAGAGGTCAGGACGATGGAAGTAAAACCAGCTTCGAGCCTGTCCAGTTTCCTCTGTAGCGCCGTGGTGATAGGGATGAAGAAGCACCCGTACAGCCATTTATACCTCAGGAATGATTTGTACATCGTCACCGCGACGCGGAGGCCCATACCTCGGACGAGCGCGCCGGTCTGTCTGAGCGTGGCGATAGTCGCCGACGCTCCGTCGACTCTCGCAGACAGCGGTTCCATAGTGGCGCCAGCTGCCGCCGCGCCAGCGCCAAGGTATCTGTCGCTCTCCACAACGCGCAGCTTCTCACCGTCCGAGGTTCGGCGCACCCTTTGTGCCATGCAGCGGCGGAGTTCCAGAGACTTACCTGGACCGAGATTAAAGCCGATCAGCGCAGAAATCGCCCAGCTTCCGACGGCACGGAGTGCTATTGCTGCGGCGATATCTCTCGTTAAGAGAAGGTCGATATCGTCGTCGAATGCGAGCAGCGGGCCTAAACACTCGTCATCGTCTATGATCTTGAGCGCGTGGAGCACGCGCCTTATCAAGACGTTGGCTGTCTTATTGTACAGCGCTAGCGAGGCCGGCCCGCCCTGGGTCAGCCCAACATCCACTTTCACCTTGAGCTGTGTGGCATCGTCTAGTCATGACGGAGGAAGTCTGCTGCAACGTCGCCACCATTCCCGCGGTCTCAGCGCTGTGCTCCTCATCAACAGTGGCCATGAACTGGTCCCTCTGGACTAATTCATAGGCCTTGATGAGGTCCAGGAGGATGATGATGATGTGCGGCAGCGAGGCTGCAGACACCGCAATCACCTCTGCCGCCTCGGCCGTCGTCTTCTCGATAAACCCGAACTGCTCTACGTCGTCCGGCTTCTCCTTAACAAGCCGGTCTGTCGTCCCCATTTCAAATATCTTCCTCATGATGAGGATAAGTCTGAAGGGGCGGTGTTTTGATGGATCCGCTATCATCACTTTCTTCTTGCATATGGGGATGAGAATGGAGAGATCCCAGTCCTTCATCACACATCCCAATCTTGCACCTGCTGCGAAGAGCTCAAACATGAGCTCTGCGAAGGACTGCGGGCTTCATTTGGAGGAGCTCCATGGGCACTCCATCTGGGCCCGCAGCTTTCCCTTTATTTGCCCTGCGTATGGCTGCGCTGAAGATTCCGTCCATCCCGCGCCGCATCGCGTGCTTTCTCAGCGGGACGAGGAACGCCGGCGGCGGCTTGAACGAGATTAATTAGGTGCACTTTCGCGGCACAAGCTCTTCACCTCTCTTACATGCGTCCTCTGTCGATGCGCTATCTTTCTGGATGCGCGCAGCGACATCTGAAAGCGCGAGAGCGCTGGCTTTCTTCCGCAGGTTGTCGACTGTGACCTTCCTGAGGAGGTGCTCCCTCGCTCGTATCAGGCGCTTAATCTTGCGGTCCAGGCGATGTTTCTCGTGCCAGTCCGCCGCCTTGGCTGCCGGGTCGAGCGCTCGGTTCACGATTTGCGATTGGTACTTGGCGACTCGGTCCGCTTCGGCCGGCAAGGACTCAGTGTGCTGTTGAGGCTTCTCTTTCACCTTCGCCATCCACGGATTTCTGATCACTGCTTGTAGAACTTCGGTATGCGCATCGAACGCTATCTTCGAGCCACATGCTCCAAGCTTCGCTGCAAGTCGCTGCAGCTCGTTTCTGTAGAGCTTTCTAGCTACCTCTCCTGCCTCGTAATTACGCCTTGCGGCGAGGGCAGGAAAAGCTCCTTCGCCCTCCTTCTCGACTTCTTCCTTAGCATGATCACCAACGCTATGGGGAGGTGGTCACTCGCGCAAGCCTCTGGTGAGATGATGGTTCTTGGCGTGGGAAGTAGCTTTCCTTTACATCCCTAAATCATCATGGAGCCTGAAAAAGTTCCATCAGCCGCCGGGAATGGGTGCGTGATACCTCTCGGTTCCCTGAACTCAAATAGCCGAGGGCGCTGTTACTTTCCTCGGCTTCTTGGAAATCGCTTCCCCGGCGTCGTTGTGTCCCGATGCCTTGGCTCTCTGCCCTGCAGTAGCATGAGCAGCTCCTGGAGCGCATTTTCTCCCGTCGTCTTGCCGTTAGGGCTCGACTCCGGGTGGCTAGCGTTTAGGTAACGCATATCACACTCTTGCCGCCTTTGCCACGCAAGCGCTTCAATACACTAATCAACTCAGCCCAGTCAGCAGATGATGCTGAAGGTGTGGCGTAAACGCCGAAGAACCTGACGTCGGCGTGTCGCACCACCAGGAACTGACATTTGTTTCTGTTCCCCGGTAGGCTCCTTCTCTGCGTAGAAGGGCGCGTCTCTTGCATAGAAACGCGATGCCCATGCTGATGCCCTCACGCTTCCCGCTCATCTTTGCATGTGCTTTCATCGGGACAACACTGCCGTCGAATTCAAGCGGCTTGACGGAGCCACTCTCCCATCGGTACTGCTTTGTTTCGCATACGAATATAATGTCTATGTCTTCGTGTGCGAAAAGGGCATCAGCATCGTCTGCCTTCGGCGCGAAGATGCTCACGTTACATGATAACAGCTTCAGCGCCGCCCGCTTCTTTGCATTTCTCCTCGCTCTGTATTCCTCTCGCAGCCTGGCCTTTATAAATTCTGCCCGCCTCTTGCACGCCTCACCCCTGTCCTTGGTATTACGGGCGCTCATTTAGCGCAGGGGACGCCGGAGTCCCTCGCCCTGGTGTTAGGGCTCTTGGCCGGTGATTTGGTAATGCTCTGGACTGTTTTTATTTTTGTGCGGACGCAGTACTCGATGTTTATTTCATCAAGCCCTTTGTCAGTAAAGACCGCAGGGAACTTCCCCGTTACTTCAGCAAGAAGCTTCTCGTAGAAAGCGGTTACGCTGCGCCCTAAGTTACCCTTCAGCGCGTGCTCGATCTCCCTCGCAGCGCAGTAAGCATTGCGCCTGGCGCGCTTCTCCTCATTAATCTCGCGCTTGACCTGCATAGAAAGGGCCGACTAGCCACTGCTGACTATGTAGCCGAGGGCTGCGAGCTTGTCCTTGAGGGCCTGTTCCTGGTGGCGCGGCGTGAACAGCTCCATTTAGTTCTCTTGGAGGTACCGCACATGGAGTACTCGTACGCCGTCTGTTAGCACCACCCGGAGATCGCCTCGGACCTTGATTGCCCTGTAGTTGCGACCTCGCTGCTCTGCCTTCAGCTTGTCCTTTTCAGTTTGCTCTGGCATGGCTAGGACGATCGTCGTCCCGCGGTCCTTTGCCTGCCGGGATATTTCGTCTACGATGCCGAGTCCAAACCACTGCTGCAGGCAGGTGCAAAACGTGGCTGATTTCTGCACCTCGTGCCCTTCACAGATCCCCTATTTCTGGTCTTCGTAGCTTCCTTGAAGTCATATCCTTTCGTAAAGATCTTGAGCACACATCCGTGCCCAAAGCACTTCGCCATCGTGCACTTGATAGAAGTGAGGAGGTGCTCGTACGAATCGCAGAACTTGCGGTAGATGAGCTCGTTGTCTTTCGCCACATCTCTGTAGCGAACCGACTCATCCTATCTTATCTCCTTGCTCCGACCTTTCTCGTCGACAAATAAACTCCCTGTTTTTGCTTTACTCCCGCCGCCTTCCTTGCGGATGTCGTGCGGTTTCGGGTTTCTCACGCCAACGTCAATACACAGCCCACATGTTATTGCCGTACTACCGCCGAATTCTTTCTGGCTTCCCGGCGGGTTCGGGTTTCTCACGCCATCCTTCATCATTACATCGTCGCTAGCTCCTCCCGATGCTTTCTCGGTACCGCCACTGGCGGCCACCTCGTGGCTCCGGGTTTCCACGATACTCCCACCACTCTACCGCCCTGTTTTTACCTTACTAGCGCTGTCGTCAGGTTGAATGCCCAGCGGGTTCGGAGTACTCACACTGTCCATCATCTCGCCCTTCGTCAACTTGGCTTCTTGCTCCACCATTAGATCAAGCGTCTACACCGCGTCGTCCTGTACTATCCTCTCCTTGTCATTCAGGGGTTCCTTCCTCTTAGCCTCCTTCTTGTTTCACTTCTTCTTCCCATTCTTCCCCTTGCCAACCCCTTCGCGAGCCGCCTCCTTATTGTGCAGGTACTTCAGCTTGGTCTTGGTCCTGCGGCCCTTGGCAACCCTCAACAGGCCGGCGCGCATCGGGCGGCCGACCTTCTCGAAGTGCAGGCGGAGGCGAAGGGCATGGACCGCTTCAGTGCCTACCTGGAGTGTGTCACAGACACCCATCAGCTCAGTTTCCGCAATGCTGATGTTGGGCGGCTCCTGGTTGATGTCTTGACACAACTGGTCCCACAGCTTGTCCTCAATTGTCTCCTGGTCTTTCCCTAACCAGTACTCATCAACTGCGTCCTCCTCCTTGTCGCTGTAGTCGAGCAGGTCATCCGTTCGGAAAAGTTTGTCCAGTGCCCCTTTCAACTTCTCTCCCGGACCTGCCGCATCCTCGTTAACGTATTCGTCGGCCAATAAAGCATGCCTCCCTCAATTCCCACCCGTTTTCGCGCCTCCCTCACTCACTACGAGACCGAGGACAGGGTTATTGATTCTGGGGCTTCCCGGTGCATGAGTTTCGACGTCATCGTTTTGCCTCTGGCCCTCACCGGGATGCCTCACCATTTCGCCCCCTGTCCCGGCCTCTTCCTGACGTCCCGACGGCGCTCCGCGATAAACTATGAGCCCCACTCGTCCGTCGGGCCGCCTGACGTTCTGCGCTCCATTCCCTCCACAGTCCGTGCCAAGTTCCCCAACGGCCTCGCCGTACGCGGTCGCGCGCTGCCAGAGGCAGCGTCGCCGTCGGAAGTATCCCCAAAGACTCTTTCACCATAAACAACAAATTCGCGAGCGTCATCCCTTCATTTTTCGTGCTCCGTACCCCCTTTCGCATTCCTTACTCCTTCTCCACCACCGTTCTCGACAATTGTCTTGACTCCCACTTTCACCAGGGCCAAATCTTCCTTGACACGCATCAGGGCGACAGTAAAAATGCTGTCGCCCGTCTGGATGTTCTCTGCGACGTTCTTTGGGGCGCCGGTCGCCTGCGTGCTCGGCGCCGCGAAGTTGAAGACGTCGTCGGGCGCAGCCTGCGCCTCGCCCTCTGATAAGGACGTGACGGCCGGCGCAGGCGTACTCGGGCGCGGCGGCGAGCCAAAAGCTAGCGGCGCGGACGCATTGGCACCGACTTGGGGACTGGGGAGGTTGTCGGCGCTGCTGGGGGTCACGCGCGCATCTGCGACCGCTGGGGATGAGGAAGGGTGGCGCCGCTCGCCGGCGGCGTTGTCGGCGGCTATTTCTGGCACCGTAAGGATGTACGGAAAACGCTGGAGGACGCTCGCGTTCTGGCGGCGGCGGCGGCGCTTTTTTCTGCGGAACGGCGCGGCGCGCGGCGTCGGAAGTCGTCGGTTCTGTTTCTGCAGTACACTCTCGTCTCTTTCGGGCTTTCGTATTAAGTTGATGCAGGAAATCGTTTTTATTTTTTAGAGTCAATACAACCAATGTCTAAGTATTGGGGACTCGGAGCCTCAAACTGACGCGTAGTGCACTCCGAAGAGCTACGCACCATGCTTCAACATACGAGCTGATAGTTTGGCGTAAAAATAGAAAAAATCGCTATTGCCACTGCCCCACGTGTACGGATTGTACCCGGGGGGGAGGGGGCTTGATGGGGCTCACCCGCCTGCCGGACGGAAAACATTCTGGGGGAGACTTTTCATCGGACATTTTCTCATAACGTGCTGTGTGTCATATGCATCCACAGTCACGGAAACCGGATCTTTGCCCCAAAGACTTTTTCATTGGTCAGGATCTTTGTCCCGAGGGACGTTTTCATTGGTCCACCGTTCTTGTGGCACGCCCTGCGTTGCCGCTTACTCACACTTCCCCTCAACTCAGAAGCGCCTCCCACACCCTTCCGCTGGTTCAGGCTGCGTAGGGTTACGTCCAGAACTTTCCCCCGCTTCCCCGAGGGCGCAAGATCTCCAGCGCCTCGGTATCCTCCTCTACATCCTCATTCCCCTCCTCCGCCCCAGGCGCGGTGCAAGATGCGCATGATGCGCAGCGCGCGCGCTTCCGCCGGCGTCTTCACCGCGGCCGCGTACGTCCTCGTTCCCCCGACTTCCTCCCACCCCTCGATGATGGGAAAGGTCGCGAGGAAGTATCGCGCGTCGAGCGCGCGCGTCCACGGCGGCAGCCGCCGCAGACCCAAAGGTAACCTCTCACATCCTCTCCCCGCCTCCGGCGCCTTTCTCTTCCGGCCGTTGAAGGCCCGCGCCCACTCGTCCTCCCCGCCGCGCGGATGTAGTGCGGCTGCCACGGCCTGTCGAGGTCGGGCACAAGGCGGCCGAGGTTTGGGACCGCGTGGAGCTGAGCGCGAGCGCGACGGGCGCGCTCGCGGATGTGCAGGGGGATGGAGTCGTTGCCACTCGTGTGGTCGAGTTGGGCGACGAACTGGTTGTCCCAGATCTTTTGGACGAGGGTGGGCGATTCTATGAGGATCAAAGCTCGGGCAACAGGAAGCGCTTATATTGCGCTTCGCTTCGAGACGGCGGTGAGGACGGTGGAGATGAACCCAGCGTCGAGGCCGTCAAGATTTTTGCGGAACGTCGTAGTCATCGGGGCGAAGAAGCACCCGTTAAGCCATTTCTATTTTAGAAATGCTTTGTAGATTTGTACAGCGACGTCGAGGTCCATGCCGCGGACGAGCGCGACGGTCTGCCTGAGCGTCGCGAGTGTCGCTGAAACTCAGTCGACTCGGGAGGACATCCGGCCTGTAGTGGCGCTCGCCTCGGACACGCCGACGCTGAGGTAGCAATCCCTCTCAACAACTCGGAGCTCTTATCCTCACAGCGTCCGTCGCACCGGCTGCGCCATGCTGCGGGAGAGCTCGAGCGATTTTCCTGGGCCTAAGTTGAAGCCCATCCGCGCAGCGACCGCCCAGCTTCCCGCCGCCCGTAACGCGATGGAGGCTGCGATATCGCTCTCCAGGAGCGGGGTGATATCGTCCGCGAAAGTGAGGAGCGGGCTGGTACTCTCGCCATCGTCAACTATCATTAGCGCGTTTAGCGCGCGCCTGATCAAGACGTTGGCTGTTTTGTTATACAGCGCTGGCGATGATGGCCCCCCATGGGTAAGCCCCACGTTTGTTTATTTGTTTCTTCAGCTTCGACTCATCGCCCATTGTCATGACGGTGGACGTTTGCAACAACGTCGCCACCATACTAGCGGTCGCGAAGCTGTGCTCCTCGTCGACGATGGCCATTATCTGGTCCCTCTGGACGAGATCATAGGCCTTGATGAGGTCGAGGAAGATGGTAATGATGTACTGCAGTGAGGATGCAGACACCACTATCACCGTTGGCGCCTCCGACATCGTCCACTCCATAAATCCAGACTGCTTGAGCTTATCGGGCTTCTCCTTGACTAGTCTCACAGTCGTGTCCATCTCAAACACCTTCCTCAAGATGAGGATGAGTCTAAGCGGTCGGTGGTTCGCCGGCTCTAATAGGAGACATTTCTCCTTGAAGACTAGGATCAAGACGGATAGATCCCAATCTTTCAGCACGCAGGCCAACCTCGCGCCTGCCGCGAAGAACTTCAAGAGCAGCTCCCCGAAAGCCTGCGGGCAAATCTGGAGGAGGTCCATTGGCACTCCATCTGGTCCGGCAGCCTTTCCATTCACCGCGCGGCGGATGGCGGCAGCTTAGATGCCCTCTATCTCCGGCGGCAGCGTGTACTTCCTAAACGGGACGAGGCTGAACTCCCGCGGCACATGCTCGTCGCCTCTCTTTCAGGCATCATCCGCCGCAGCGCTTGCTTTCTGGATGCGCGCTGCGACGTTTGCGAGCGTAAGTGCGCTGGCGTCATTTGGCAGGTTGTCTACAGAGACCTTCCTGCGGAAGTGCGCCTTCGCACGGAAGAGGCGCTGGATCTCCCTATCGAGGCGGCGCTTCTCCAGCCAGTCAGCCGCCGTGCCTGACAGACGAAGTGCACGCTTCAAAACCTGCGAACTGAACTTCGTGACTCTGTCCGCATCTGCTTACCACACAGATTTGTGACGCGTCGGTTTGAGCTTGACGATCAGCATCCAGGGCTTCCGAATGAGCGCTTGCAGCTCATCTACATGCGCGTCGAACGCGATTGTGCATCCGCATGCTCTGAGTTTTTCCGTCAGCCGCGGCAACTCTGCTCTGTAGAGCTTCCATGATTCTTGTCCAGCTTGGGAGTTGCGTCGGTGCGGCGATGGCAGGAAGACCTCCTTCGCCCTCATGATCGTATTCGCTCCGAGCTGTATCATCATAGTTAAGGGCAAGTGGTCGCTTGCGCACGCAGCGGGCGACGTGATGATGGTCATGATGGGAGGCAGCTTGCCTTTCCACCCCGTGACTAGCATCAGGTCTATTGTAGAACCTGCCATCGTTCCGTCGGCCGCCGGGAAGGGGTGCGTGACGCCGCGCGGGGCTCTGAGGGCGAAGAGCCCTGGGCGCTGCTGTTTGACTCTGATTTTCGGCAATCTCTTCCCTGGTGTCATTGAGCCGGGCTGGCGTGGCTCTCTGCGCTGGAGAAGAATGAGAAATTCTTGTAGTGCATTGCTACCCGTCGTCTTGCCGCTAGAGCTCCATGCTAGGTGGCTGGCGTTTACATCGCCGCACATCACCGTCTTGCCTCCCTTGACTCGGAAGCGCTTTACTTCGACAAGCGGCTCCGCCCAGTTTCTCGTCGTCGCAGACGGCGTGACGTAGGCGCGGAGGAGCCTAACTTCCGCGTGGCGCAAGACCAGTAGCTGCCACTTGTGTCTGCTGCATTGTTACGCGCCTTCTCGTCGGATGAGGCCGCGTCTCTTGATAATAGATGCAAGAAATCTTTTCTAATTTTTGTTAGAGCCACTACAACCTATTTCTAAGCTAACAGGGACTCGGGAGCCTCAAACTGACAAAAAGTCCGTATAGGCACTCCTAAGAGCTACGCACCTTGCTGTGACGATAGGAGTTGGTAGTTTGGCGAAAAGAGCCAATACCACTGCCCCACGTGTACAAATTGTACCCGGGGGGGCTTAACGGGGCATCAGAGCGCTCCCGCAAAACGAACGAAACGTTTTGGCGGCACGATTTTCGTCGGGCCTTTTCTCCTACTGTTCTGTGTGCCATTTGCGTTGACAGCCACGCAGTCAGATCTTTGTCCCAAGGGATATTTTAAACGGTTCACCATTCTTGCGGCACGCCCTGCGATGCCGCTTCCTCTCAGTTTTTAAGTCAACTCAATCCCTTTCACTCACCCTTTGCATCCGCCGCTTCAATCAGCGGGTGTTCAGAATCAGCACCTATCTCTACTGCCCCGAGCGCGCAAAATCTCCAACGCCTCGGTGGCATCCTCCACATCCTCTTTCCTGTTCTCGCAGTCCCGCCCAGACAGGTGCAGGATACGCGTGATGCGCAGCGCGCGCGCCTCCTCCGGCGTCTTTGCCGCGACCACGCACTTCCTATTTCCCCCGACATCCTCCCACCTTTAAATGATGGGGAAGGATCCAAGGAATTAGTGCGCGACGAGCGCGCGCGACCAGGGCGGGAGCCGCCTCATCCCCCAAGGTAGCTTCACCTTCTCTCTCCCCGCGTCCGGCCCCGTTCTCTGTCTTCCTGCAAACTCCCTCTCCCATTCTTCCTCTCGCGCCGCGCGAATGTCGCACGGATGCCATGGCCTGTCCAGGCCTGGCACGAGGCGGTCGAGGTGCGGAACCTCTGGGAACTGGGCGCGGGCGCGTCGGGCGCGCTCGCAGATGTGCAGCGCCAAGCATTCGTCGCCACTCGTGCAAGAGAGCCGTGCGACGAATTGGTGGGCCCTGATCTTCTGGGATAGCTCCGGAGAGTCTATGCGCAGGAGCGCTCGTTCCATAGGCAGCGACGCTCTTGCATTCCGCAGCGTTACGGAGGTCAGGACGGTGGAAATAAAACAAGCGTCGATTCCGTCCAGATTTTGTTGTAGTATCGTGGTCATAGGGATGAAGAAGCATCCGTACAGCCACTTAGACCTCAGGAATGCTTTCTACATCTTCACCGCGAAGCCTAGGTCCATGCCTCGTACGAGCGCTCCAGTCTGTCTGAGCGTCACGAGCTTCTCCGATGATCCGTCGACTCTTGCGGATAGCGGGCCCATTGTGGCACCCACCGCCGCTACGCCGATTCCTACGTAGCAGTTAGTCTCGACACGACGAAGCTCCTCGTCGCACATCGTCCTCCCAACAAGTTGAACGTTGTTGCGGGGGAGCTCGAGCTACTTTCCGGGGCCGAGGTTGAAGCGCATTAGCGCAGCCGTTGCCCAGTTTCCATCCGCCCCCAACGCTATTGCCGCCGTGATATCACTTTCTAGAAGCAGTGCGATATCGTCCTCAAAGGCGAGGAGTGGGCCTGGGCTCTCGACATCGTCAATGATATTAAGCGCGTGTAGTACGCGCCTGATCGAGACGTTGGCTGACTTTCTGTACAGCGCTGGCGAGGCTAGCCCATCCTGTTTTTAAACAGGCTTAAAAGCCCTCCGTTGACGTTTTTCTTCATCTTCGACTCGCCGCCCATTGTCATGACGGTCGACGTCTTCAGAAGCGTCGCCGCCATACCAGCGGCCTTGAATCTGTGCTCCTCGTCGAAAATCGTCATGATCTGGTCCCTCTGGACGATCTCATAGGCCTTGATGAGGTCTAGGAGGATCGTGATGATGTACTGCAGCGATGCTGTAGACACCGCTATCGCCTCCGCCGACTCCGCTATCGTTCTCGCAATAAATCCATTTTGCTCGAGCTCGTTGGGCTTCTCATTGACGATTCGCACCGTCGTAACCATATCAAAAACCTTCCTTAAGATGAGGATGAGTCGGAGCGGGCTGTGGTTAGCCGGCTCCGCTACCAGATCCTTCTTCTTGAAGATAGGGATGAGGATTGATAGATCCCAATCCTTCATCACGCAGCCCAGTCTCGCGCCCGCCGAAAAAAGCTCGAACAGTAGCTCTTCGAAAGACTGCAGTCTCATCTGGAAGAGCTCCATGGGCACTCCATGTGGTCCCGCAGCTTTTCCTTCCTACGCGCGGCGGATTGAGGTAGCATAGATACCCTCCATCTCCGGCGGCAACGTATACTTTCGCAGCGGGACGAGGCACGCCGGCGAGGGCTTTTCCACGAAGAATTAGGTGCACTCTCGCGGCACAAGCTCGTCGCCTCTCTTGTATGCGTCCTCTGTCGATGCGCTAGCTTTCTTGATCCGCTCAGCGACATCTGCAAGCGAGAGAGCGCTGGCGTCCTTCCGCATATTGTCGTCTGTGACTTTCCCCCTGAGGAGGTGCTCCCTCACTCTTATCAAGCGCTTAATCTTGCTTTCTAGGCGTTGTTTCTCGTGCCAGTCCGCCGCCTTGGATGCCGGTTCGAGCGCTCTGTTCACGATTTGCGATTGGTACTTGGCGACTCGGTCCGCGTCGGCTAGGACTCAGTGTGCTGTTGAGGCTTCTCTTTCACCTTCGCCATCCACGGATTTCTGATCACTGCTTGTAGCACTTCGGTATGCGCATCGAACGCTATCTTCGAGCCACATGCTCCATGCTTCGCTGCAAGTCGCGGCAGCTCGTTTCTGTAGAGCTTTCTAGCTACCTCGCCTGCCTCGTAATTACGCCTGTGCGGCGAGGGCAGGAAAAGCTCCTTCGCCCTCCTTCTCGACTTCTTCCCTAGCATGATCACCAATGCTTTGGGGAGGTGGTTACTCGCGCAAGCCGCTGGCGAGGTGATTGTAGAAGTGTTGGGGACATTTCCATACTACCACAGTGATGATTGTGGGGGTGGGATGTAGCTTTCCTTTACATCCCTAAATCATCATCAAGTCTATCGAGGAGCCTGACATAGTTCCATCAGCCGCCGGGCATGGGTGCGTGATACCTCTCGGTGCCTTGAGCTCAAAACACATTACCTCGCACCGTATCGTATCTCGCAACCCATTAATCAATTCGACGCGGTCTAGTTTAAGGACAACCGGCAGTTAGATGAGCCGCATCGACAAGGAATCCTTGAAT
>JAULCF011303438.1:0-14303 GCA_032361265.1 Devaleraea mollis
CGTGCGGCGCCCGCCGCGCGCCACAACGAGAAAGTCCGCGCCTTTGCCGCCCGCGCCGCCGCCTCACTCAACACGTCCCAGCTCTCCGCACGGGCGAGCCCTCTCCCGGTCGTTGCCGCCGCCGTACCTGCTGTCGACAACGCCGACGAGGCGTTGCGGAGGAAGATGATTAACATTTTGACAGACTGTCGTTATCTCCTCTTCCGCGGAAATCCCGGCCAGGTAACGGATGTGTGGCTCCGCCTTGGCGAACTCGTCCAGAATTGCCCTCCCTCCGTCCTCAACGTCACCTGCCCAGAATTAGTCAACTATAGCGCTCTCTTCTACGCTGCTGTATTTCGTAAGCCAATTTTTGTTCGCCTTTTGCTGGCGCGAGGCGCTGATTTTCAAAGGACCTTCCGGTCCGACCAAACAGTCCCGGCGCTCGTAATTGTGGAACTCTTGTCGACTTGGAAAGACATGCCCGACGATGGGGACGACGACGACACTTACACGCGGGCGGTGGCAGCAGAGGTAGAAGTTCTTCGCGTCATTTTCGGCAGCGGATTATTAAATTTTGATGCCGGTCTGGAAGGAACTGGCGGGCCGCTGCTTCTTGCTTGCCTGGCGGGAGATGCGAAACTATTAGAGTTACTCCTTTGTGGTTCGGGGGAGAGACCGGGTTTGGTGAAGGACGACAATTTGGAGGGCCGTCTTCTTCTTCTTCTGCTTTTTTTAGCTGTTTACTTTGGGCACATGGAGGTTGTTAAGCTTTTATGTCGAGAAGGTTTTGGGTCCTGGCTTCTTCCCATGTTTGGCATTGAAGGTTCTTATATGGACCTGATTGCCAGGGATGAAGTCTTTGGTCAGATCGAGCAGCTTCTTCCAGCGTTGTGTCGGGGAGTTGCACGTTTGCAGGTGGCCAGTACGTAGGTTTCTTTTGCTGCCACGCTAAGATTATTATTTTCATTGCGGGGCGGTGAGGACGCAATGGATTGCAATTTGTGTCCGCCGATTGCAACGCAAGCTGAAAGTGCTTCTGAATTTATGTAAAGCGTATGCCACCTCTTCTTCTGTATATTGCCGCAGCAAGACCGGTCCAACAGTAGAAAGTTCGTCAGTTTTCGGATGTGCTGCAGTGTTCAACTTCGGCAAACCGTCAGCGTCGTTATTTTTGGGCCCTCCCTTGGATAGCACCCAATCTTGCTTTTTAGTTAGACTTGCAAACTCGTTCGTACCGCTGTTCATCGTACGCGCTCAAGACTGTATCTGATGGGAGCTATGCCGTCTACCGCTTCTCCAACAGGGAGCTTAGCTTGAGCCAGAAGCGTAGCATAGCTCAAACCTGCTTTTTCAACACAAGGCTCACACAAAATCATTCGTTCGCAGCTTGGCTTTTTTTTGCCCGACCGTCTCGCGGCTATACTGTTTTATTTGTTTCCGGATGTGGATCCGCTCGAGCGGTTTTGCCATTTGACAAATTAATCGCCGGCAAAATTAAAATTTCTTCATTGACAAAATTATGCACTTGATTTTACAAAATATTCCTTCCCCGGCTATACATTGAAGAAGCAACATCTTCACAAAAGGCAGGTACGTTTGTGATTGTCATGAGATAATAGGCGCAAAAACAGCAGAGGACGAAAAGCTGGCAGGCGGCAGGGGACAAGGGGACAGAGCTGTAAATAAGAGCATGAAAGACACAGGAATACCATTCCTCTGCCCTTACCATATGTACGAGACAATCCTCTGACAGAGCATGCCAGGTAAGTGGGGACCACTCAACTAATTGGCGAACAGGCGCAACTCGAAAGATTCTGTGACAGCAACTCCAAGGCGTCCTACCCAACGTCTGCCTAAACTCCGCGCGCCGCTTTCTCGCAGCCATCTCCCTCTCGTAAACGACGCTGAATTTGTCTGCCTCAAAACATCCCCTTCTTTCATGCAGAACATGCGCTAAGGAAGGATACGCTCCCTGTCAGTAGCGCAAGCACCCGCGCAACAAGCAAATCTGCGCGCCAAGCGCTGCGACAATCGCAGCCTCTTTCCCTGAAAAAACTCCGCTCAGACTTAGAAAAAAACGACCACCGCTCTGCGAGCGTGACAGAATTCCCATGCGTCACCACGCTGCTCGGCCACACGCGACTCCGCGCGCGGCCCACATACCGCGCACTCATTCCGAATACACGCCAGCGTGCAGAGAGGTCGGCCACGTCCTTAGCATGCGAGGTGGACGCTCTTCCTGGAGCTTTCCCGTCGCCCCAAGCACCGACGATGTCACTCTGACGCTCCTCTCATCGTGGCTGACCGCTCCCGCTCCCGTCTCGGCTGCAGAACAATCCTTCACGACGCCCAGAAGCGCCACTACCTCCTTCGTCACTGCAAAAGAAGCCAGCTCCACTCGTAAGAATGGGCAGGGCGAACACAGGGCGCGCCTAGTCATTCGCATAAACCTCGTCGTCGCAGACACACTTGACCAACCGGCTGCCGATGCGCTATTGGTCATCCTCCACATCATCGTCCGCATCCCCTCAGAAGCACTATCATCCCATCGAACCAACCAAACTGCCCCGTAAAAATACTCCCAAAAAACCCCCCTCATCCACATTGCGCCACTGAGTCACCTCCGCGCGTCAACACAAAAAGCTCGTCCCTCACGCCGCCCAACAAGGCCGACGAACTGGCACAAAGGAATGCACGCCAAACACGCCAGCGCGCCCGACGGCGCTGGCCATCGTGCTTCCCGTCAGCGCCCGACGTCGCGACCGCAGACAGATGTGAGCGAGTGTGCTTAGAGGCGAGACTCTTGCGTGTGATGGCGGCGGTAGGCAAAAGGGAATGCTCGTTGATGTAGCAGGTATGGGGGAGATCGTCTGCGCAAAGCATTAACGACTGTGTGATCACGTGAAAGTCAGCGTTCACACAAGCGTGTTTGTGATTTTGGCGGGTGTTCAAATTTTGAAATTCGAATTTTGATCCAGCAATCAGTCACCAGTCCGTGCCTGTTAGACTTGAATTGGCAACAAACTGCATATAAAGCTCAAAATTATTGCAGCTGTAGAGGCGAATGAGTGGACCCACTCTTTCCCTCTCCATTCCATCGCCTCAGTCACGTTTAAAAACTCGATCTAGCTACTGTAGTAGATTATAGCCTCATCGCCACTGTGGATCAGATTTCCAGAGTGCCACTAGCATGTCGTAAGCTGCCTAAGAAGACGTTATTTTGATCAGGGCGCTGCACGCACCGTGTGTCAGTTCGATGTGGAACACTGTCGCTGCCGCAACGAATATGATTTTTGGGGACGAGGGGGCAGAGGCCGTTAGTCAAATCTTAAGGAGCACTTGCGAGTCAGATATACCCCAAGCAGTAGACTGATCTGGCGTCTTCTATTCTTTCTTGAAACCATTCATAGCCGCCGTGGGCCGACTGATCACCAGCTTATTCATTTTGTAAGTAGACTGTCCATCCTTCAGCTTTCTCTCTAAATTCAGTGGCCTTACGTTTTTGAACAAATTTACTGCTACGATGTAAACGCGCCTGACCAGAACACCGGCCATCCTGAAATATAACAAAGCTCTTTATCACATGCTGAGAATGATATTTCAAACTACGACTGCTAATCGTAATCAATTAGTGTCGCAACCTCGTTTCAGAAATTCTCGAGTGTCAAACAATGCGTCCTTTCAATTCTAGCAATAATCATAACGCTACTCGAACTTCTACTTTCGAAAAACCAAGCAAAACCCAATGACGACTGCGATCATCTCATTTACAAACCCTCCTGGTTACAAACCCTCCTGATTATTGCGACGCCCGAAGAAACTGCCGAACTTGCTGGGCGTGCGAAAGTTTCTCGATGCGCGGGATGTGCGGCCTCTCCCGGATCTTGGTTTCGACAAGCTGGTGGTCAAAAAGCGCCGGATACTCGCCGTCCGTGACGCGTTTTGGCCAGTTCCATGAAGAGTAGGCTGCGATTGTCGTATTTCATCTTCAGTGTCCGTCACATCACAAGTATTCGCAGGCAGTATTGGAGACTTTATGCCAGAGTTTGCAAACTTCAATCCTGCGCTTGATTCCTGGCTTTCAATCAGGGATCCAGGCTGCGAAGCAGATTCAATTCCGGCGAGTTCATCGACATTCAACCGAATAATATCTCGTACAGATTCGGCCATTTGCTTGCGTTGAGTATGAAGCTGCTGCTCATTTGAATCCTGGCGGTCCTGTTGCAAATTTGAGTTTTGATTTTTGCTCTCCAACTTGAGCAAGTTGGAGAGCTGACTAGAAAGCCGGTCGCCAATAGCGACTATCGCTTCAACTCGGCCAGCCTCGATTTGAGAGATCGTGGTCACACTTACCGATGGTCCTAGACCCTCATTGCTCTTATTCGGACTAAGCACTGCGTGAGGGACATCCTCTTTGTCTGGCAATTCGTTTACCTCAGCACGCTTTGCTGTGGTATCCAACCACCGGTACCCGAGAGCTGCTTCAGCCGTCAGACGCGCGACAGGATTGTTTTCCAGCAAACCTCGGATAAGAGATATGCATGCCGGCGATAGAGCCGCCCACTCTTTCTCGGTGAAGCTCACATCATCAGAGATGATACTGTGGACGGAGGCAAATGCACCCGATCCAATTTCTTCGCCCAACGTGTAGTCACGCTCAAGACTAACTTTCGACGCTTTCCGAATCTTCGAAGCCCATTCCTGGACTTTCTGGTCATTTCCATGCAATGTGACATAAACGGGCGAGTCATCACGCAGGTTGATGATAAGGGAATTAAAAAAGGGTGACACATTTGACACTGTGCAATCGGCGAGATCAGCTTTCCACTCAATTTGCATGCTCCGCTCGCTTCCGCGCGCGCTGATGCATGCGCCTTCTACTCGAATGAATTGAGCAGTTTTCCGGCCAGCTATTTTGCGTTTCGTGAAAACTTTGCCTTCCATATCTCTCCGTGCCAAAATACTTTAGACGAAAGCAGACCAGCTAATATCTTCTGTCTGGGAAAACAGTCTGGACTTCGCGTCGCAGTCGATAAGAAAACTAATGTAACCAATAGGCTCAGGCGATCACTATATAGCTCCAGCGATAAAGCTTCAGAAAGCCGCTTTGAATATTTTGGGCAAGGAATTTGAAAAAGAAGGATAAAGAAAATCGGTGAAAACAATTAAAAAACTAGTGGTCTTACCGTAATTACGCTTTCGAAGTCCAAGAAAGTAATAGGAAAAGATAACATTGACTAAGAGTACGGCTAACATTGAGTAACGAACGTGCTCGTGGTTTTTTTCTTTAAAAAGCGAATAAATAATTGATCCGATGACCAAAAGGGTTGTGTAGATCATTGCAAAGAAGTGAAGAACGTAAAGATCTGGATCTAGCTCTTTTTTGTCTTCGAATTTCAGTCAACAGGGGCGGTACATGTCAGCAGCGAAGAAGAGTGCTCTCGTGCCGCCACCCCACACACAATGATTGAAAATAAGTGAAATGTGTGCCAAGAGCTCGTCTTGATTTTTTTACATTTCCATTTTCGGCTACTGAAGCTGATCATCTTCAGTAGTCTCGAGATTCAGTCCTTTATTTCTGATGGTGTGCTTGTGACCCGATAAAAAGAATTACTCCCCTAAAACGCAATAAAAATAATTCTTGCGTTTAAAAATTGCATAACGCAGCAAATTTATTAATTGCGAACAACATTTCCAAAGAGGAATACTAAGTGACCCTCCTTTTTATCAAAAAAAGGGGTGCCATGATCATGCGTCGGCGCTCTTTTTTCAAGTGCCAAGGCTGGGTGCTGTTTATGCGCTTCGACGAAAAAGATGGATTTTCTTCTTAGTAAAACTAAAACTAAAAAATACGTAAAACTAAGCGTCAAGTAATTATTATACGCGTTGATAAAAGATTGTTATAACTTTTTTTGTTTTCAGAAAAGAAGGAGCAGATTGTCCAAGTTAGCAACAGCCAGAATCCTGGGCTTTCTGGCTGTTGCTTACCTGGACAATCTACAAATTGCAATAAATAGAGGTTTTTAATTAAGCACTTTTTTTCCCGCATTTTTTTTCCCGCACTTTTTTTTGGTATTGTCCTTGTTGCCCAAAACGAAACGGTCCCTTCTTTTTGTACTTCATTTTTTAATATCTGATCTGACAAACGTACTGTACAGTACCAGGACTGTGTCGTCTTCTTTCGCTCGGTCAACCACAGCTCGGTAATAAGTTGCACTCCGTCCTTCTGCCGATTCGCCCGCCTCGCTCGCTTCACCCGCTTCGCCACAATGTCAACGGACGCCGGCATCGACCGAACCAGCGACAAGCGCTACGACTGCTTCATCTCCTTCCCCGGCTCCCAGAACCTGTCCGACCTCGGCTTCCAAGGCCCCGGCTTTGACTCCACCGTGCGTGCCCTTGTGATAAAGGTAGACGAGCGCCTGCGTAAATTTCGCCGGCACCCGAGCGTCTTCTACGACCATAGAGAGATCGAGGGCCACTGGAAAGACTACCTGTCCAAAGCCATTCTCCAACTTCGCGGCGGCGGCGTCGCACTCGTCTTTCTCACCGCCGATTACCTCCGCCGCAAGTACTGCCTGGCGGAGCTTCGCGCCTTCCTCGAGCTCGAGCGCATGACAGCTCCCTCCGGACGAGCGAGTGAGGCTGTTCACATTATCGTTGTCAACCTCGAGCAGGACAAGCATGTCATACCGGACGCGCTGCGAAACGACGCTATCAAGCACTTCTTTGGCACCAAGTTGAACCATATGCAGTGCACTCCTCTTTCGGTCGAGACGCGCAGCACCCCCGCCCGGGCTGTGAATGAAATCTGCACGAGTGTCGAGAAATACTGGTGCGACCGACGACGTATTTGCTTGGGCAAGGAGCGTAAGGATTGTATGGACTACCTTGCCGCCTTTTTCTCGTCAATTCCTAGCGATGACATTTCTCGCCATCTGGGGCTTTCGTCCGCAGACTTTCGCGAGGGGAGGACTGTGGGCTCGATTTTCCACGAGGCGTTGGCGAAGGGCAGCTTCTCGGACCCGCATTGCTTGTCTAATCTTTCAAAAGCCGCTCCCGACGATAATGCTAGGGCAGCTCTCGGTGCCTTTCAGCGTAAGTGGAGTTCTGATGAATGGGAGTGGAGTATAGTTCGTGGGGAGAATGGTATTTGCCTGGAACGTTTCATCAGTGAGGCTCAAGTCGTGATTGATGCCTTGTCGAGTACATCTAGTGCTAGTGGCTCTTCATTCTCAAACCCTGAAGAAAAAGGGATAGAGCTTCAAGCACAAGCTTTACGCTCTACAGTGACACCCGCTGATGCGGTTGATAACAACCGTTCCGTCAACTTTGCTATAAGCAACAACACGGACAAGGAACTCATCCTGCTTGGGTCGCACATGGACTGTGGTGAGATTTCGACCGCTCCTCTCAACATTCAACCGAGAGAGAGTGCCTCAGGGCAGGTCAAATGCAAGATTGGGGCTAACGGTGTGAAAGGTGCCTTGATTTACCAGTGGTGCGGTCCTTACAACGATATGGTCAGATTATGTATGTACTTTGAAAACTCTAACTTCGGTGAAAACAAGAGCGGTATCGAGTACTACTGGAATTCACGCGAGAGCTGGGATTGGTACTGCAGCAATTCACCGGCAACAGTGGGTCAAGAAGTTATGAAATGCACAATTGATGAATGGCTCACAATCAAGTCCTTCGTTTCCAGTGGAAACCATGCTGGCGGTGCCTTCGTGGTCGAAGCGCTGGTCATATGACGCTCTTAACTTCGTCACTCTACAAGGGCACTGACTGTTGTTACTGTCGGTTTACTTATGGGTACTGCTGTAGTCTCAAATTAAATTCATTACTTCGCGTTGCCTCATACGCTCGGCTTAGTCGATCGATGCCCCGATGTTTGCGCTCGACAGACCTCGTTCCTTTAGAGATTCACATTCTGCATGATATCCTGCGCAGTCGCCGCGCAAGCTCTGAATATGCGGCATGTAACGCTGTCTTCTATCTTTGTCTGAAGAAACTTGGGGCTCGAAGAAATTCTGGACCCTTGAGGGTCCAGACTTACCCTACTTCTGGGCCCAATGGCATCCCCATATATCACCGATTGTGAGAGGCCGGGCTTTTATTATATTCGAGAGCGCATGCGCTTTCAGCTGCTGCAGCTAGTGTAGCTGAGCTCAGCCAGCTAGCTGAGCAGCTAGCTGGCAGCTGAGAGTTGAATTGGAAATAAAAGCGGTTATAAGAATGAGAAAATGGCTTTCTAAAGCTCGCCGTTTTATTGATTTCCATCTTCAGAATCTATTATTTCCAGGGTGTCGAATGGATTCCCCGTTCTTCGCGAGGGAGGATCCTCAACTGCGCTAACGCAATCCAAGAACCAGAAGTGTCATTTGCACATAGCTGGATGAACGGACTCGAGGTCGGCGCAAGACATGAGTTGCGTACATTTTCTGCAACCGAGGCCGGTTTTCTGATGCCGAACAAATCAGGGCGGCGGATATCATTACCGACTTAAAGAAGCTGATTCAAACAGCTTTTAACCAAAAGGTACAAGAAAAACGATCGCGCGAAGTATAGTATACAATTTCTACTTTAAAGTAAGTCGTTCTACTTCTTTTACATTTTGCCTTCCTGACCTCAACCTGCGTAGGGTTACAAATAAGTAGCTTTTAAGATACTTTGTTGTAAGCATAGGCAGCTCCATCGAGCACGCACACGTTTTGGCTATTTTAATAACTTAAAAGCTCTTACGCGCGTAGCAAATACTGTACGTTAGCGCTTAAGCGTAAGGATTGTTCACACAACTACAAAAGCAAGCTCGAGCTTAGCTCGATCGAGCTCAAGATGGCAAGATCTAAAAGTAGGAAAACGCTTAAAGGCAACTATAACAGAATCTTTTACATTGCTCTCATTACGTCGTTAAATCTGACAAACTGCACCGCACAACCGCCAATACTTTTGAACGCCCTATGGTTCATTCCCATTCAAACCGGAGCCCAGCTCTCAACACTTTCCCCGCCCCATTTCACACCGTCCGCCGCGACGCGCAATATCTTTGAACTCCTTTCTATCACCGCGCAGCCTTCGTAACACAAGGTTCTCGACGTGGCGCTCGACCTGGGGAATGATGCCTGCTCTTTTCTCGCTCCCCATCGCTCATATCCTGTACCGTTGGCGGCCGCACAGTGTACGTTGCTCTTGGCGCGTCTTGATATTCAGCTGACGCCCGCAGGAACATTTTGACGGTCAATCCCCTGGGGCGCATGGTGTTTCTTGTTCAAGAATCTCTCTAGGCGAGTATCTTGGGGTGTGAGACTTGGAACTTATTGGAAGGCGCGATGAACAAGTTTCGCTAAAAGGAAGGGTGTATTCCGAGAGGAATATGTCTGACAAAGCGTGCAGAGAAGCAGAGCGGTAAGGTTGGTGATGGTAACAGTATTATACCGTTATGGAAATGCGGGAAGGGGTGCAAAGGATGAACGTTGGTGCAGTGACGGCACAACTTACGAACGCTTTCGCTAATCAGACATTGTTGCAGCTTAATGAAGAGGGCGCAGGCACAGTGTTGGTACAGTGCATTATCGACGAGGAAGTTTTCTGTGTGTTGTAAAAGTCGATGGTGAAGATTGAACTCGTGAGAAATGCAAGAATGCTGAAACCTGAAAGGATAGCGATGTTGAGGGCCAGGTTGTGCGAAGTTCGATTCGTTTAGCGACGCAGGGAATTGCTAGCGCGGTGAAAGAGTAACCGAGAGGGTATGTGCCGTAATGTTTTTCTGGTGGAGCCTGAATGCATGCTTGCGCATTTACAGGGCGCAGCACGGTCGATATCGCTTTTCTCATGTCCCTTGACCTAAGTTTCATGCAGTCAACCTCGCTCTCATTGACAACAAGAACCAAAGCTCGAAATCCGCCTCATGCCCCTCTTTAAGTATTTACCAATGAATATTTTACCAAGTCGGATGAAAAAAGTAGCTGACGGAGAGCGGCGAGGGTATTCAGTTAGGATAAAGAGGTTTGTTGGATTTGAAAAAAACGTAAATGCTTTGCTGTCGCTTAAATAAATAATTTTGCCAGCTTGTTTCGTGCCCTGAAAACAGATCTGATCACTTGATGCAACATAAAAGTCATAAATGCTTTTTGTCGTTGCTTCAAATTTAATCAAAGCCGCGAAATTTTAACGAAAACACTCCTCTCAGACATCTACCCTAATTTAGAATCTCCGAGATGGGAGCATCTAATTAGATGTCCGTGTCTAGGATTTTAAGGTATTGAAAAGCGTGGATAAATTTTATCTCCTGAGGCCTACGGAAGCTCAGCAGCGTATAGTTACAAATTCCATAGAAGACACGACTGTGACGTTGGTAGCTAAAAGTATCTGAAGTAGACAGGAGCCGGCAGACTAATTAAATCCGGCCGATTAATTAAATCGGCTTGACCTTTTCCTAAAAAACCACGACACGGCTTTTTGCGGTTCAGGGTCCACAGTCCCAAACACGTAGTCGCGCCTGTGGCTGACACCTTGGAACTTTCATCGCCGAGCGCGGCAGCGCAAGGGATCATGCAGCTGCTAACAAGCAGGGGGCTTGATTTGGGTGAAATCTGTGCAAAAGATCAAATTTAGCATTGCGTACCGAACGTACCGCCAAAGTATCTTTGAGGTATACCACTGCTAGCAGTATACTGCTGCCGTACGTTCGGTTCGCAAGGTTTCGATCTCTTCCCTGGATTTCAGCAACAAAATGAATTGACTGTTGCTCCTAAAGATACTTCGTACTTAGAAAATTAAAAAGAGGCCTTGCTTCTAGAAAAACTAGTGCTATTGCTAAGATCTGTTGGCATGTCCGTTTGATTGATTCACTGCGTTTGTCATTAATTGGAACTAAATAGTCCACATATGCAGTGCTAACAAACACTCGAACACTACTATTGTAGCAATACTACACTCGAAAACTACGCGTTGCACTAATAGTGATGGAGTTTTTTTGTCTTTAACTCAATGTTACCTTGCGCCTGTCTCGGGGCTTACTCGGATCAAAGATTTTTTAGATAATAGCACGCACTGCTTTACTTGTTTAGTACTTGAAGGGCTAGACTTTTAATCTAAACCTCTAGAAGTGCTACAAAAATCGAATAGGCTGATGGCATGCTATTATATTTTGAGAGTTCTCATTGAGAGCCGGTCAAAGTAATAATAGCAGAGGGCGCATGACGCACCTGGCGCCTGCGGGGCACGGGTGTTGCGGAAAAAGGGGGTGGTGGAGACGAGGTGGTCGACATGATTAAAAGAAGACTCAAACTGAAAGGCTTTTCTGGACCGAATTTATAAAGAGCAGTCTTAGGTACTGCAAGTTTTATTCAACTATCTTAGGATATGGAAAATTATCCGCCAAGAACAAGATGCAAATTCGCTTTTTTGAACTGAAAGGTAGTTGATTCGGCTTAGGTAAAGGGGTAATTGGATGGCAGACTATACGGAAATTCGATAAAAGATGAACTAGACCTGCTTGCTGAGCCATCGACCACTACCAATGAAAGCAAGGACTACATTTTCTGTCATTCATTCCAAATGTCCTTTGTTTTTAGTGGCAGCTTCCAGAGCGTCGATCGGCAGGCCACAGACTGTAGGAAAACAGGCTAAATCCTGGAACTGTAGGACAGTCTCGCACCACATGTTCTTCACCAGCCTGGTGCTCCGGTGCTCCAGGGGTAACCGGCTCTGACGGAGGTGAACTTGTCTCAGACTCGGGCATTTTCTTTGATTGCGTCTCAGTAGTGATAGAAGGAATCGTTGCGTTGTGATTGCCATGGGGTGGACAGGTAGATGGGTCCGAAGAGCCCAAAAACCATGGCGCTGACGTCCAATGAGCACTTGCAGGTGCATCAAATCCAGTTGGAGAAACTAGAGGAGGATAGGCTTTGGGTGAGTCCTTCGGCGGGGGCGGAGACAAGGACGGAGGACTCCTCCCAATGATTTCAATATCGGGGTGCACATACTTACAGCGATCACCACGCGTGCAACGGCCAGCCAAGTAGTGCCGACACGGTACATTTGATCGCGGACGGGGATCACCATCTTGAGCGTGTGATGGCGGCGAAGGAGCCGACGAGGGAGATGCTGATGGAGAAGATGACGCGGGTGAAGTCACTGATGGTAAAGGCCAGGGATGCGAGGACTTCGGTTGAGAAGCGTATGGAGCTTTCATTGCTGCCACACCCACCACTTCAGCGTACGATTCTAATGCCCTGGTAAGTCCCTGGTGCTTCCCTTCACATCCACTTCGTCGCTGTTCGCGCTCCGTATACAGAACCCCAGCGTACGATTTTGTAAGGCCGTTCATCATGGTTTAATGTAACAGTACTGTACTCTCTCAATTCAGATCACTCCGTTCTCTACCTCAAGGCAAAATTGGCGAAACTCGGATGTTATAACAGACAATTCCAACACAAAACGTACTGGACAGACAGGAAATGATTTTCAAGTGATTCAAACTTGTCCGTTTCACACTAAAAAAGACTTGTAAATCCGTTTCGAACAAAAGCTAAAACAAAAAAGTATAAAAGTTCTCTCTTTCGAACAAAAGGGATGAAATGTTTTTGAAAGCACTCCACGCTGTCAACTGACGATGAGTGACATGGAATATAAAGACCACCATTCGCTGGATTGCATGTACTTCATTTAGCCGATCGCCATTGCCGTAGATATTTTGTTAAAAAAGCTGCATTCTCCAATCAAGTAAAAGTTTGTCAAGAAATGTAGACAATCAGCTATGCCGGGTCGCGTAGAAATGTGCTTTCCGACATCGTGCAGGGTGCTTGTAACGCGAATTTGCTGATTGTACACAGTTTTAACTTTAGTTAAAACTGTTATTATAAATAATATAGTATATAAATTGTGTACAAACAAGAAAATCGCACATTATGCATATTGCATGGACAACACTTGAAATGTATACCATCATTGTACAGATTTGAAATATTTACCGTGACAATTGCTGTAAACGTTCGTACGGGGCAGTGTGCTTGAGAAGAGAAGTGCATACGAAAGTACGCACGTCCGCGGACTAGCCGCGGCTATTGTGCTCTTCAAAGAGAACGTGCGTTTTCTGAACTAGCTGTTTTTCCAAGAAGGACAAAACTCAGAACTGTTGAAGAAAAAAGAGCTGTGAAGATGCAAGCCACTTCGCAGCTTTTGCAATATCTGGTGGATTTGATCCGACTGCCGAAGACAGTAAGTGACTGCCGGCTATGAAGAATAGACTTGCATCTTCGCAGGTCCCGCACATTATTTACAGGCGCTGGCGCCGATAAATGAAAAAGCGCAGGCCTGCGTCGTGGCACGAGGTCGAAAGTTTTAGTGGATACTTTCCATACTGTAGCTGCATAAACATGTCGACATGCCAACGAAAAATAGGTGTACGTAAGAGCTTGGCAAACAGGCCGAAGAGGAAACGCCACGGGGACATTCATCTAACCAAAAAAAGAATACAAGTGTAGTTAATTCATACCGGAAGCAGCTGCTCGACGCAAGAAAATATGGCTCAAAGCCAAGCAGCTCCTCGCACTAGCTGCGTCTTTCCCAGAGCGTGCAGGATTCAATCATTATTGCTGAGCAGCAACAACAAGGCAAGGATGAGAAAGCCCTGACTTTTCAGCCACGAAAAGCCACAGAACCCTAATAAGGTTTTGGTCGTACTCAATAACCCTATTAGGCCAATACAGGCCGGAGAGCCTCCTACTCAAAAACAAGTTAAGGCGCTGCGCGGGGACCCTTCTTGTGGTGACAACTTCCAGCGCCGCTGGCGCTAAAATTTAATTCTTTTAGCTTTCAGTGAAAGGGTAAATTTGATTACAGCCCCCGCAAATTTTCTAGCATTAATGCTTCGTAGATCGATAAAGAGTAACGTCGGCTTACTATAATACACAATAATAGACTAAGCTGACGTTACTCTTCTTTAAGAATTTCGCAGAGAGCATTGCCAAACGATAGCATCTAAAGTGCAGCCTTTTCTCAACAATCACCCTTCGCTATAGCGCTATAAGTTCGAACCAAATAAAGCCTCAATCCTGAGTTCAAATTTACTTTTGAAACAGAAACTGCTTCTTAATTCATTCCGAAAGCATAGCATAATTTTAAAAGTCTCTCGTCGATAAGGAAAAGTGTTGGTTGTAGTAGAGCATATTGTTGCAAATAGAGTCTGCACGCTTAGGAATCACCCTTTGCGCGCAGAGGTCTACTTGACGAACGTAAGTTTAGCGTCGCTTGACTTGACAAGGATGAGTTAGCTTACTAGCACGATGAGGGTGTAGTGAGCTTGATGGGTTTGG
>JAULCF011304549.1:0-14295 GCA_032361265.1 Devaleraea mollis
GATGCCATTGACCCTAACTTTTTCCCTAATGGTTGTAAAACTCCAATTTTTTCAGCTCAAAAAAATAAAAAATGGGGATTAATAGATAGCCAAAACCAAATTGTTCTTGACTTCAAATATGAGGAGCCTGTAGAAAATATTTATCGGAAAGGACCAGAAGTTAGGCAAAGAAGAACTACTTGTTTCACTATATATTCGGGTGTAGTTACTAAAATAAATGGGAAGTACGGAATTGTAGCAGAAGAGGGAAAGGTACTATTACCTTTTAAATATGATTCCATTAAGCACAACCTAGAAGAGAATACTTTTTCTTTAATGAATGGAGATAAGCATGGCTTATTTGTTAATGAGGTAAGTACAGAGAAAAAAGGAGTGATTATTAATAAACTCCTAATAGAGCCTATACATCACAAGTCATTGAAAAAGCAAAAAAGCTTTCATAAATATCGAGTAGGTGTTGTCCATGATGAGCAACACAATTTCCTAGGGTTTCTCGATCCTAAAGGTTTCTATTATTTTGAAGATTAAAAAACTAAAAAGGAGCTATCAACATCAGCTGATAGCTCCTCGAATTATACTGCAATTAAATATTTTACTTAAGTAAGTACCTTAGACTCAATTCAAAAGTTTTATTAGAATTGAGTTGCCGAACATGCCAATTCTCATCAATCGTATAATCTACTAGTCCGTGGTTATATTTTAATTCTAAGCCTACTTTTCTTGTTGGATAAATTCCAAAACCAAGAACAGTAGCTACATCCATTTTCCGCATACTATTATAAAGTGCTTCATCTAGTAACCTAGATTCTTCAGCATCTAAATTCTCCGAAAAGTATCCACTGGTCTTAGCATTCAATAAATAAGAGAATTTCATGCCCATCAAAATTCCAAAGCTATTGGACATTTTATAATTTAAAGCAACAGGCATGTCTATATATTGCAAACTTTGAACAGGAAGGTCCTGATTATTTTCTAAAGAAGAAACGGTACTGTATTCATCTAAGATGACTGTCGTAATTGGCTCAAAAAATTCAGGAGTTAAAGGCTCCATAGCTCCTCTTGTCTGAGGATGAAAACCAGAAAGAATGCTATAACCAATTCCAGAACGAATCGAAAATTTCGAATCTAACTGGTAGGATACCAACAGACCTGTTGACAGTCCATGTGCTCCTTTAAAATCTCTAGTTTGAGTTCCCATATAAAAACCAAAATTGATTTTTGATTCACCATTTATTGGCAATAAATCCAAGTGAACTTCTTCTTTTTCAATATCTAAAAAAGGTATTTCATTGGTGACTAATAAAGCTAGAGCATTGATATCTTGATTAGCTAATGTATTATTTACTTCATCTTGAACAATATCAGAAGTAACATTAGTTAATCGATCAGATATTTCTTGATCGAATGGCTGAACCGTTTGCTCATCCATACTTATTTGAGATTGATCATTTGAATGATCGTCTTTGAAAACTATTACTGAAGAGGAATTGAAAAGTAAAGTTTTATTATCTATAGATTTCGTTTTTTGATTTTTTTCTAATGAATTGTTTCTTGAAAAATTAGTTTGAATCTTAGATTCTATATTTTGACTAATTTGGTTCAGCTTTGCTAATTGATCCGTCTCTGCTTTATTTTCATCAAAAGTATTAGCGGCAATTGGAATATCTGTTTTAGCAACTTCTCTCGGATGATCTTTCCGTAACGGAATCGGTTTTTTGATATCTCCAGGCTTAACATCTTGTATCAATAACATAGTGCCAATCCCTGAACCAAAACCGATTAATAAAAACAATAATAGTAAGCCATACTTTCCCTTATTACCAGAAGCAGAAGCTTTCGACACGGGCATCTCTTGATCCAACATGCTCGCCATCTCTGACCAAGCAAGGTCAGCGAATTGCGAATCATCCATGTTATTATTTCTTTCTTTACCCAACATTCAATGTATAATTTGAATTTTGTTCGATCAATTGCTTTAGTTTTTGTCTAGCCGTAGCTAAATGCCACTTAGAGGTGCCCACAGAAATACTAACATGTTTAGCGATTTCTGGATGAGTAAAACCCTCGATAGCATAGAGTCGGAATACTTCTTTGGTGGCTGGAGGAAGGGTATCTACCATTTTTAGTAAATCCTCTTCATACATATTGGTCAAGGCATTAGCGTTGACGCTGGTATCGTGATCTTCAAATACCAAAAATTGTAGGTATTTGGAGTGCTTTTTAAAATATTCTGAAAGGCTGTGGTAAACAAGTTTACGTATCCAGCCTTCCAGAGAACCTTTGAAGGAAAACGTACTTAACTTTTTAAATACGCGTAAAAATCCATTGTTGACAATTTCCATTGCTATGTCCCGGTCGTCCGTATACCTTCTACACATCGCCATCATCTTCGTAAAATAGGCACGGTATAATAACTCCTGACAATGCCTATCATTTCTGATGCATCCTTCTACAATTTCTTGCTCGGAGTATTTTTTCCGGGTTTTGAACATATGAGTTTTGAAAAAGCTTTGTATGAAACAGTGCTTACTGATTCCTTTTTGAAAAAACTAAATTTGAAAAAAGTCAAAGTTCTCTTATAACGGTACTAATTTAGTTAATCAAAAGCAATTCCTCAACAGTAATTAAAAGTTTTCATAGCCTGAGTCAGTTGTTCTCAAAACTCTAGACGTTCTACTACCATAGACAGTAGATATTGAAGAAAGGGTTGGGTAGTTTTTTATTCTTTTTTTAAAATAATTCAAAAAACTAAATAAAGACCTGATTATCAACGCATTAAAATAATATTTTATTTTAATTTTTTTTCATAAATATTCATATTTTAGATAATCAATCAACTGATCTTTAGCTATAAAATGTATAAATGAAGTAAAATCTTTTTGTCCTGTCCTTTTTTTATCTTCTAAAATGTATGCTGTGTTGCATTTATTGATTGTACTTTTACGGGACAATTTGTAAATAGTGATAAAACAAGTACATGACTAATAACGACATTCTAAAAAGGCTTCGGTATGCTTTCGATTTTAAAGACACAAAAATGGTGAAGTTTTTTGCAATGGCAGATTATAAAGTGACTCAAGAAGAGCTTAGTAGTTGGATGAAAAAAGAGGACG
Source organism: Devaleraea mollis (assembly GCA_032361265.1). Taxonomy (NCBI): domain Eukaryota; phylum Rhodophyta; class Florideophyceae; order Palmariales; family Palmariaceae; genus Devaleraea; species Devaleraea mollis. The sequence continues at coordinate 3,114 of JAULCF011304549.1, forward strand.
ATCCTGAGTTTAAAAGTATGCATGACAAATACTTGGCTATTTTCCTCAATGGCTTCATCAATGATCGTAGAGGCAAACGGGAAGGAGAACAACCAAAGCCGGAGAGTAAATTAAACAACAACCTTATCCTTCGAAAACTAAAGATTGCACTTAACCTTAAAGATGATGATATGGTAGAGGTTCTTGATCTAGCAGATTTTGTGTTTAGTAAGCATGAGCTGAATGCTTTTTTTAGAAAACCAGGACAACGTCAATATCGAGAATGTAAAGATCAGATATTAAGAAACTTCATTTTTGGTTTGCAAAAAAAATATCGGAAAGAAGGATAAAGAATAGTATAAATATAATACTTCCTAAAAACACAAAGCCAAGTCCCTAAGGACTTGGCTTTGACTTTTTTAAAGAATACTATAAAGTAATTAGTCTATAACGACCATAATTTTAGTAGCAGTCTCATTTGAGGTTCGTAGTGTATAATAAAGTACACCTGTTTCACCTAAATCAGATCGGTTAAAGTTAACCTCATTGAATCCTTGTGTATACTCCCCTTTCACTTGCTTGACCACTTGTCCATTGATATTATAAATCGTCAATGTTGCTACATCTGCCTCTGGCATATTGAAGCTAATTGAAGTTTCATTTTTAAATGGATTTGGTTTATTTTGAAATAATGTCAATCCTTTTGTAGAACCTAAATCATTATTTTCAATTAAAAGATTTGCGTCTTCGTTACTATCTAAACCTGGAGTTGCAAATGCATTAAACGTTGCAACAGTACTTGTACTATTTCCACAATTATCTCTAGCTACAAAAGTTACACTAGTTGAAGTCACTCCAGATGCTCCAGAACAATTAAAGCTTGGATTCGAAGGAATCGTTGACCAGAAAACGTTATCCATAGAACAACCATCAAACGCTCCTGCTCCTCCATGATTATCTACCCAAGCATCAAAGTTAGCTGGTGAGTTATAATTACAAATCTCCCAGTGATCTTCTGCTTCTTCAAAAATAGTTGGAGCCTCTGTATCCACAACTACATAAGTCGTCGTACATAATGAAGTTCTTCCACAATTATCGGTTGCCCTAAATGTGATTGTATTAATCCCATTATTGATACAAGTATTGATATTATTTGGATTGAAATTATTGAATACTGCCAATTGATCATCACAAGCACTGTAAGCTTCTACAGATGCAATATATGCTTCTATTGCGGCAATAGTTCCATCTTCTCCTCCATAATCTTCACAGTTAAATTGTAACCAATTATCTTCTTCGCATTCTAAAAACTTAGGTCCTTCGTTTTCTACAATGTAATCAAGAAAAACAGGAATAGAATTTCTACCACATTCATCTGTTACGGTATAAGTATATCTATATATTGTACCATTACAATCCATTGCTCCAATTATTTGAGGACCAGTTATATTTACGGTTCCTTCTACTCCACAAGAAGTCACATAGGTAATAAAGTCTTCGCTTGGATTTACTCCTGCAAGACAAGTAGTCGTTAGTGTTGGAGAAATACTTGTGATAATTGGTTCCGTAGAAGTATTAATCGTAAACACAACATCCTCTTCGATAACATTTCCACAATAATCAACTAATCGATAAGTGTAAGTATAAGTAGATCCAGGGCAATTGGCAGGTCCGTTTAATGTTGGCGGTATTAAGTATAAATCGTAATCTGCACATCCACCAGTAACAGATGCTTCACTTAAACTTAGTTCAATATCCTCAGCACAATCAACAAGCCCTCCTGTTGGTACAGTAATACTAGCTGGTGCATTTTGAATAAGAACGTTTTGAGTACATTCTCCTACATTTCCACAATCATCTACTACTTTGTAGATATAAGAATAAACAGTTCCGTTACATCCAGGAGCTCCCACAGCCAATGGTTGTTTAATGTAAACGAAAAAGCCAAGTCCACAACCCGTAGTTACTACTGCATCGTTTGGATTTAGATTAATCTCATCTTCGCATGTAACAGTAATATCCGCTGGGCAAGTAATTGTTGGTGCAGATGAAGCGACAATCGTTAGTTGTTGATCACACATTAATACTTCATTCGTACCACCATCTGTTATAGTGTAAGTTCTAGTAACTGCTAAACCAGTACATGCAGTTCCAGTACTTGCATCAGTTGAAGTAACTGTAACGGAACCAGAACCTCCGGTAATTGTTCCACTTTGTGCAATAAACTCAGCCATTGTAGTTGCAGCATTAGCTAAGGTAGATCCACAAGGTTCGTTTGCTGTTGGAGGACAAGTGATTGCAAGAGGCGCTGTTACTCCACAAGCAAAAGGAGGAAGAGTAAAATCTTCTGTTCCATCTGAGCGACTTCCTGTACTACCTTGATCAGCAAATTGTCCAAGTCCACGTTTTGCAAAAGCGGTCCAGATCTCACATTGGTGAGCACCTCCGAAAAGAGCAACATCAGCTGCCAATATCGCATCACGACCATCTACAAAACCAGGAGAACAAGGTTGTAGTTTCATAGCTTCTGTGATGATAGCCATTGACACATTATTACCTCCTGTACCGGTATAAAAATCAGGATCGTAAGGATTAGAAGCCATAATCTCCCAAGTCATCTCCCATAACATCGTACACCAAACAGATCCAACACCATGAGGTACTGATGCCGTTTTAATATCATCGTAAGTCTGAGGATTATCTGCTAAATCAGTATCATAAGGAAACGGACGAATACCAGGACCTGTAGGTGCTTGACCAAATAACCAAGTACCAATACCTCTTGAATCTGTACCCGCATCACCTAGCTCAATAGTCATTACAATACCATAATAATCAGACCATCCTTCTCCCATCTGCTCTTGATTTCTTAAACAATTAGAAGCAGCTGCTCCACCTGTTAATCGGTTGGAGATACCGTGTGTGTATTCATGAACAATTACCGCATTATCAAGATCACCGTCTTGAGAACCGCAAACGCCCATAGTCATAGTAGGATTACCACCATCTGGAGGAGTTCCCATCGTTGCATTACAAAATGGTTGAATCTGTGCTCTTGCATTTACTCGATCACTACCAACTCCTCCATTTCCATAATTATTTTCTTGAAAATTACCCGATGCTTCGTCAAATCCGTATTGATACCAAACATCATGAATGATATTATTCCAGTAAAATAAATTAGTAATAATTGCTGGTTCAGATTGATCCCCATTACTCCATGTTGTATTAATTGGAAAATCAAAAAGTAATCCTGCTCCTCCATCTGGTCTAAAACCTACATTATCACCATCTTCAAAAGCATCGACATTATTACCTGTAGTATTCGTTGTTTCAGAACCTGGAGCTCCATCTAAATCATGCCATCCAAAAGGAGAAGCAATCGCATTATCAGGATCATTTACTAGAGTTCTACCTCCGTGTCCAGGGCTTTCAACAGGCATAGGATAAACGTTATATCCTCCAACTAAAGGAGCCATAAAGCTTTCCGCTTCTTCTGTATCTGTACTTGCATGACTATGATCGTGTCCAGTATGATCGTCTTTATTTAAATCCGTATCATGACTATCCCATTCACAAGTAACCACCCAGTTATTCTTACTTAAAACCTCACCAGTGTTTGCATCTACTTGCATTTCCCACCAGTTCTGAGCATCTAATTCATAAATAGAAAGATTATACGCCAAAACATAGACATCACCTTTTTTAGCCATTATCTTTTTCACAGGGATATCCTCTAAAGAGATTCCTGCATTGCTAATTAAAAATGAATTGTTTTGATTATCATCCACCAACATTTCAAATTTATTGGTTGGAGAATAATTCATAGCCTGAACCACTTTTGTTAAAGCTTCTACTGGAGTCAAACCAGGAATAATAGATCCAGAAACTTTGCTAGAAATTTGTTCAACAAAAGCATTATTAACCTTAAACGTCTCTCCATTAGGTAAAACATGAATACTAGAGTTCGTTCCATTTACTTCTAGACCTTGATACAACTGTGTAAAGTAAATGTGGTTAATTGAGCTAGTAGAACTAACGTGTTGTGCAGTGACTTTCCTCGCAATTTCTCTTGATTCATATTTCCCTTCCAGTACTAATGGATTAAAATAAGAATCAATATTACTTAATGAATTTTGAGCTTGTAGCCCAGAGGAAAGAAATAAACCTATCATTAGAATAGGTAGTAATAATTTTTTTTTCATTTTTGATTTTTTAGGTTAATAATTATAATTAGTTAAAAGGTTTCCGTGAATTTTTAAAGTCAATAATTTAAAATGGCTAAGCCTATATAGTGAACACTAGAGATTCCTTTTTATGAAGTTCTAAATAAGAAATCATAAAAGAGTATTGGAAAAGAAACGAGGACAGATTAGATATTTCTATTAATTGAAAAGGTCTTTATTTAAATACAATAAAAACACACAAAGGCTATACCTTCTAATTAAATTAGAGATATTTATTTGTTGTATTAATCTTGTAACTTAAAAAGTTTTTGGAACTGAAAGTCAAAAATAAAATTTTCAACCTAAATAATTTTAATGATATAAAACTAGCACTATTTTTTTGATCAAAAAAACTAAAAAGAGTTCTTTCTTAATGATATCATGTCAAATAATATACATATCTATAAAATAATTATAATAAAAACAATGAGGCTACTGTATTCCTACAATAGCCTCATCATAACTAATTCTTTTATCGAAAGAAATTATTCAATTACTAACATCGTTTTAGTAATTGCTGCATCATCTGTTGTCAATCGGTAATACATTACACCAGTTGCACCTAATTCACCTTTACTTACAGGTACTTCGTTGTAACCTTCAGTAAAGTTATTCTGAATTACTTTAAGCATACGACCATTGATATCGTAAATCGTTAAGGTAGCTTCACCAGCTTTTGGTAAATTAAAGCTAATTAAAGTTTCCGCCTTAAATGGATTAGGACGGTTTTGGAATAAAGTAACTTCACCATTCACATTATCTTGATTGATTTCTGTACCAGTAGTACCTTTATCCGTCAGATCTGCTCCACCCATGAACGCATTAAACGTCGCACTAGTTGAAGTAGTATTTCCACAGTTATCTCTAACATTGAAAGTTACTGTTGTCGAAGTTACTCCCATTGCTCCCATACAGTTGAAAGAAGGATTAGAAGGAGTAGTAGACCAGAATACATTCTCGTTTGAACAACCATCAAAAGCTTCCGCTCCACCGTGGTTAGCTACCCAAGCTTGGAAGTTAGCAGGAGAGTTATAGTTACAAATCTCCCAGTGATCTTCTGCTTGCTCGAAAATGATTGGAGCTTCAGTATCCACTACGATGTAGGTAGTAGTACAGAAAGAAGTACGTCCACAAGGGTCAGTAGCTCTAAATGTAATAGAGTTAATACCATTATTAATACAAGTATTAATATTATTCGAGTTGAAGTTATTAAATACTGTTAACTGATTAGCGCAAGCAGAGTGAGCTTCTACAGAAGCGATATAAGCCTCAATCGCATCAATCGTTCCTGCTTCTCCTCCGTAATCTTCACAGTTAAACTGCAATGGAGTATCCTGACATCCCGTAAATGTAGGGCCATCATTTGCTATAGTATAGGTAAGGTTGACAGGAGTAGAAGTTCTACCACATTCATCTGTTACAGTATAAGTATAAACATAACTAGTACCTGGACAATCTAATGGTCCAGATTGCTGAGGTCCTGTAATATTTACCGTTCCTTCACCTCCACAAGAGATATCATAAGTGATTGCATCTTCGTTTGGATTAATACCTGCAAGACACTCGCAAGTAACATTAGGCATTATAGAGGTAATTACTGGTTCAAAATTATCAGCTTGTGTGAAAGTACGAACTGCTTCGACTGTTCTTCCACACTCATCAATCACTCGGTAAGTAAATAAATATTGAGCTCCGGGACAGCCTATCTCGCCAACAACTGTTGGGGCTGCAAGATATAATTCATAATATGCACAAGCGTTTGTTACTACTGCATCATCTACACTTACATCAATGTCTTCATAACAATCTACTACTCCATCTGGAGGTAAAGTAATCACCGCTGGAGTATTATCAATTGTGATTACTCTATCACAACAACCGATATTTCCTTGAGCATCTACAGCTTTGTAAGTGTAAGTATAAGTCGTACCAGGACAACCAGGAACACCTACAATACATGGGTTAGTTACCCATTGGCCTGCAATAGCTCCACAAGTTCCTACTGCTACTGCATCATTTCCATCAATAACAACATCATCGATACATGCTACAGTAAGGTCTGCCGGACAAGTGATATCTACACAAGTGGTAAGGTTACATAACTGATCCGTATTACAACCACCTGTTGGAGCGGAATCTGCGACGGTAATATTAACTCTTCCTATAAAAGTACTACCAGATTCTGAAGAAACTGGAAATGGAAAAACAGACTGAAGATCTCCTTGCATTAAAAAACGAGCTAGTGTAACTGGTTGGCCAAGTAAAGTCGTATTAAATGGATTTGGTGAACCATAAGAGTTGGTAGAATTAGCTCCTCTGGTACCAAGAATACCTACGATAGTACCTGCGGTAATCGGAACATTGACTGCTATCATTGCAGCACCAGGAATATTCTGCGCTAAAAACTCTGTGGTGTAAGTCGAAGTATTAGCTCCAAAATTTGGTGGAGCAGCAGGAAGTGTAACGATAGCAACACTTTGGCTAGCAGTACTAGCATCTGTTGGTACGCCAATCTCAGTAATTACAAAATCAACAGGCGCTGTAAACCAGTACCCTCTAGTATTACCAGTGAAAGTAGAGACTTGGGGAGGTAATGGCATCATTGTCTGAGCAATAGAGGCCACGCTCAGGCTCATTAAAAATAATAAAGTAAGTATATTTCTTATTTTCATCATGTTAGTTTTTTTAGTTTAAGGTTATATTAACGAACATTTTTAAGGTGAGTTCTCCATTGAACGATTGTCCAACTCTGAACAATAGGAGAATCAAGATCAAGTATTACGATAAGTCTTGAATTTTCGAAATCTGCTTCGACCGTAATCAAGTCAGATTTTTCATCAAGATAAGTTGCTCCTTGAGCAGCATTTTCTTCTGTCCAATTAAAAGTAGAAAAGTCAATTTCATACATTTCAACGAGTGCATTGTCAGAAGGCAAACTTATCCCTGAATCAGAAGACATTGTTGCGTCAGGATAGTCCTGTGCGAAGGTCGTACTAACCGCAAGAAAGGCGAAAGCAATTAGTGAACAGAAAATTTTCAGATGTTTTTTCATTATTAAAAATTTAGTTAAAAAATGAGGTTGAGTAAGTATAATAGAAACCCCTTTTCAGGGTTCTGCATTACAGTCCTAAACACTAGTAGTTTTAATAATCTTCGACCCTAATACAATTCTATTGTACGAGAGTCCCCCTTTAAACTAGTTAATGTGTCGTAGTAGATACTACTATCTATTGAAAATATATGTAAATGAGATTAGAGAAAAGATTTTTGTTTTTTTTAAAATAGGGGTTATAAATAAAATTAATCATCGATAGCATTAAGTATGCATATCCTGAATATTGACAACAGTTTTTATTATTAAAAACTGAAATAAATACAATGATAACCAACTATAAATAAGTTATTTATAGAGGTTTTAATAAAAGTTTTTGGAACGTAATTTTGAATACAAAGTATAATCCATCAAATAATATGACATTGAAAGGAAAGTCATTGAATTAATGATGGTATATATCAAAAATAGTAATTAGTTTTAATATTTCACTATTTCTTATAGTAGAATTTATTTTTTATTAAAAAAGCACTTAACAAGTGCCTCCCTTACAATCAAGTAATACTACAACCAATCAAAAGATAGATCGATTTAATTATTTGGTCTTGCTCTACTAGTCACCTCCTCAAAGTAGACTTCATACTTTTCGTGAGTGGTCCCCATTTTTCGATCCCAAAATGTAAAGTATAATCCGTAATTACCATCAAAATATTTATGATGCATATTGTGATTAACAGAAGTATTTAAATATTTACCAAACCAATGCTTATGAGTCCCCTTAGGGTATATTTCAAACCCTAAATGACCATAGACATTATAGATAATAGAGATTAAAAAAAACAGTGCAATAAAAATAGTGTGCGTAGGAATCAGGAATGAAAGAACTACAAGAATTCCTGCTTCTAAAATAGCTTCCGAGGGGTAAAAAGCATAGGCTGCCCAAGGAGAAGGATTAGTCGATTTATGATGTAGGAGATGAAAGAAATTAAATAATTTAGGATGATGCATCATTCGATGAATCCAATAAAAATAGGTATCATGTACCACAAACATCAGCGGAAAAGTCAGGGCATAGTACCACCAAGGCATTGAAGAGAATTCTGAAATCAGAAAATTATACTCTCGGATAGGGCCAAGAATAACAGCCCACCCAACTATTGCAAAAATGCCAATGGAGAACATAGAATAGAAAAGCTCTCTCCCGTAATCTTTTCCTTTAGGGTATTTTTTTTGTATTTTTTTCCACCCCAGCCTTTTCCGAAATAGTAGATAATAAATTGAAAAACAAATTCCTGCTACTATAAAATAGCGAAAGAAAATATTGTAATAAATGAATTCTATTTTATCTAAAGACTCAAACATTCATCTGTGCTTATTTTATTGGAAAACGAACCTGCGATGGATATTGTTCTGAATGATAAATAATATTTCGAGCAATTACCCCTTCGGATTCGTCATAATTATTTCCACCAGTATTTAGGTTTCTATCAAATCTTGGAAAATTACTACTAGAGATTTCAACTCTGATTTTATGTCCTTTTTTAAAGTAGTTACTGGTTGTCAAAGGGCTCATTTCTAATTTATATACTTTTCCTTTTTGCATAAAAACTTCTTTATCAAAACCTTCTCGATACCTCGCTCTCAAAATAGTCTCATCCAAATTATAAGCTTTTCCATCTGGATGAACATCGATCAACTTAAGCGTAAAATCTGTATCCTTAGCATCCGATCCAACATAAAGAGTGGTCTCAATGAAACCACTGATTTCGACACCTTCTTTCAAAGTCTCTGTCGTATAAACTAAAATATCATTTCGGGTTTCCATTTGGCTTTGATCGAAAGAACCACCTTTGACTGCATTTCCAGTACAGCAAACATTTCCTCCGTAAGAAGGTACTGGATTAAACGGATCATAGGTAAATCGATCTGGTTCACTATTTTTAGCTGCTTTCTTTTTACTCAAATTACCATCTCCAAATAAACTATTCGCTCGACCTCCACTATTCAGATAAAAAGTTTCCATTTTGACACCTTCTGGTGGCCAGGTATCTGAGGTTTGCCATTTGTTGGCCCCCATTGTATAATAATGAACTCTTGGGAAAGTCTTTAAAAATCCATTGTCCTCTCCTTTAAGCCAATAGTTAAACCATTCGTAATTAATAGAATCATAATCCAATCTTGCATCTCCCACGTTTAGGTCACCGACCATTGTATTTTCGGTAGCTCCTTTATAACGACAATGTAAAGTAGGTCCAACAATCAAATACTGATTATCTTTAACTTCTTGGTCTTTACCATTTTCGCGAACATGATTAAAAAGAGCAAGGTTAGGTCCAATCGAAACATCAAACCAAGTTGCTACCCAAAGGCTTGGTACTCCAAATGGCATATCCTCATGATACAGACCTCCTTCATTCCATTTTGGAGAATTCGGTTTTCGAGTGATCATTTCATCATAAATCCCAACAGGACCATTTTGGTGAGATATAATATCTTGGATTGGTAAATGCTTCAAACCCTCAGCCCATTCTACTTTCGGGCGTTCTGGAGCCAGGTCAAAATATCGAGATGCTCTGATTAATTGATCTTGTGTCGCATCTCTCGGAAAGGTCGGTCTTATTTCATCATTTTGTACACTATAAAGCCATGCTGTAAATAACATCTGCCCTGCTCCACCTCTATACCAGTTTCCTTGTTCATGAAAAGGCCCTACCCTTCCAACTCCTGCACCATAACCAGCAGGAATCATAGCGGCATGTGCTGGGTGATCTTGTGCAGCAAATGACATTTGCCACTCTGCCGTAGAAGAACAACCTATCGTTGCAATTTTACCATTACACCAATCTTGTTCTGCCAACCAAGTAAAAGCATCATAAGCATCAGTCATTGGTGGTCCTAAAATATCCCAATCTCCTTCTGAAAAATATCGCCCTCGCTCATTCTGGACTACATAAGCATATCCTTTTTCAATATACTCCTTAGCGGTGTCATGTACCCGCTTCGATTCTTCGCCATCTCTCCATGAATTAAAATTATAAGGCGTTTTTACAAAAATAACCGGAACTTTCTTTTTTGTCTTTGGTCGATAGATATCTGTACATAAACGAATACCATCTCTCATAGGCATCATGACTTTTTGATCAATATGAATCTCATTTTTATCAATTCCTTCTATCGCTACTTGAGCATAAAGATTTGAAGAACCAATTGAGATAAAAAAAAGTTGTACCAATAGAGCTTTAATGATTAATTTCATTTTAGGGTGATTAGTCGTTTAATGATCGTTTTTAATAATAAAATGATCAATATTCAGTATTATTTAATACTCGAAAGTTAAGAGGTATTCTAGGAAATCCAAAGCGATTTTAGTCAAGAATAAAAAAAGTCTATAATTATTTTCAAAAATGGTTTACTTTTTGGAAAAAGAGATATACATTTGCACCGCGAAACGAATATGATTGTAGAACAATTCTTAAATAAGAAGTTCTTTTTATCAAAAGCGATAGTATCATATTCAAGTTTTCGTAATGATCCGATCAGGATTAAATAAACCAGGAAGAATGGCAGAGCTGGTTTAATGCACTGGTCTTGAAAACCAGCGTGCCTTAACGGGTACCGGGGGTTCGAATCCCTCTTCTTCCGCTAAAAAAGCGTCTTACAATTGTAGGGCGCTTTTTTTATTTAAAATCTCCTCTCCTTTTTTCATCTTGGACTTCTTTGTTTTAATATTAAAAAAATATTAAATATATAAATAGTTAGTTATTTACTAGTGGACTATATTTACAAACTACACATGTAAATCAGCAACTTATAACTATTCTTTACCACCCAACACATTACCTCCCTATTATTTCATAGTAACCCTGATACCCGAAATTAATCCTTGGACTTCTACACTTTAATGAAATAAAAATCTGCTAAAAAT
>JAULCF011305660.1:0-14295 GCA_032361265.1 Devaleraea mollis
TATGCAACTGACGAGGTCCTGGCTCAGCAGATAAGCCTTGAACTCGAGACGGCAGCCGTCCGTCTGGAGGAGGGTGTTGCGATGTCCACCCGTTCGAGACCCACATGATATGGAGTCAATCGGCGGCGGACAGTCCGGTTGCGAGACTCGCTCACGACAACAATCTCATCCTCATCTCCATCAGTGATAGTAGGCTCCGCAGAGTCGCGCGACGTCAAGAAGCTGCGCGATACATTTGATATGTCTTGTAAAGCAGCATAGCTCGAGAAAAAAGACGGGCCTGCGGCTGCCATGATTGAGTATTTCTGGCCAGAAAAAGTGTAGCAATCACCATACTTCGCCAGCTCACACAGCTTCTCACCACCCTCTGTTGACGGTGTTCCTTGGTTCTTTAGGTTGGTTGGGGAGGAAGACCGAACTTATCAGTCGGGGAGGACAGCGAGCTAGGTATGCTAGCAAGTATGAGACTACGTATGCTAGCAAGTATGAGAGTACGTATGATATCAGGTATTGACAGTGTCGTATTCGGTACTGACCTTGTCAGATATCGATGCAGCGTCATCCGACGCCATCCTCGCGAAAGCCAATGCCAAGAAACACAGGGACTACCTCAAGAAAGTGGCGGCCACGTGGAAAACGGCATACCCTTCGTCCCCGCTACCTGGCTAGCACCCGGCCACCCGATGCCGTCAGGAGGCTTGCCTCAGGTCACCGGCTTCTCCTTCCAGCCGGCCACCTTAGACACCTTTGACGGATGCTCGGATGACACCGAGGCACTCATCATGGAGTACGCCAAACTTTTCGCGGCCCGGAAGGCAGGAAACCGAAGGGCGTGCATAATAGAGTCTATGGTAGATTAAGCTACTGCATTTGGAGCTTCAACGCCCAAGCCGTCATCTTGAGACGTCCACGCATTACAGCGCCACCTAACTAATTTTAGCAATTGATGTACAGGTAACGTGTTAGCACGCCCAAGTGTTCTGCTTACAGTGATGCCATCTATGACATCACTGTAAATACCGGCTCACGTGCCCGGCATCACTCACCGTGATCGCGCAAAACGACCGAGTTTCAGACGGTCTCATACTTTACTCATAGACAGTGTCATGAGCGTAGTAGCCGACCGTCAAACAATAAACTCGGGTGAGTACATTACGTACTCACCTTGGGCCTCGAGAGGAGATGGGTACCGACGTCAACACTGACGCATATTCCTCTCGGGCGCACCAACCTACTTGCAGTAGCTTAGCACTAACCCACTCTCTCTCTCACCTGTCTGAGAACGCGCCTCTTCTGCCCGGCACTCAGCAATTCGAATCGACGAGTGTCTTTTTCTTGATATCAGAAATCCGGCAGAAGAGGAGCATCGCGCTCGCCGACGAGAGCGACGAGAACCAAACCCGCCCACCCCGTACGCCTCGACACAGAGAGTAGGGGTGTCAAGATGATCAAAGACACGCCACGCACCAACAAGCGCGCGAAGAACGACACGTTCTCCCCCGGCATCACGCCGACGCCCCAATCGAAGCGCTCCAAGCGGCGCACCCCCGCGGAGCAAGCTGCAGCCGCCGAGACGACGCGCAAACAAGAGGCCAACCGAGTGGCCAAGCTCGAGGCCAAGAGCACGACAAAGAAGAAGAAATAGATGGATCAACGTGAGGCTTACGCGGACCTCGCCGGGAGGCGCAAGAAGCGTGGCGGAAGCCTCGACAAAGAGTCTGCCAACAACGACGCCCTCGACAAAGAGGACGTCGTCGATGAAGACGCGGAAGTTCTCAACAAAGAGGACGTCAAGCAGGAAAAAGGATTCATCAACAAAGAGGAAGCCTCGGACGACGACGACGACGACGACGGCGAATTCCCGGAGAAGTCGACGCCACCCTCCTCGCCCAAGCTCACTGCCTCGACGACTGTCCGACGCCTCCACACGGAGTTGGAGACGCCCAGACCTAAAGGAATCTCCACCAAGGAGGCACCTACGCAGGAGCACATCCCGGTCTACGACGCGGCAGCCGAGAAGAAGAAGTGAGATATGGCAGATGCCGCGAAGAAGTGGAGAGCGGAAACGGAATTTGAGAGCATCGGCCGAGAAAAAGCAGAGGCAGCTTACGAACCAAACAAATATGAGCAGCGGTTTTTGCGAGAGGAGTTCGACGCTGACGAACAGTACGAGTTTGACCCCTACGATTTGGGCAATACTATTTTCTTTAAGGAAGAAGTACAGCGGCTACGTGCAGAGGATACTACGCAGCAGTACAACGAGTCCGTGCTCAAGTTACTATGGGGCCGCGACCGGAAACTATCGCAGCGCGCATACGACGCGCAGCTCAACAGAGAGCTGCGTAAACAGAAGAAAGCGCAGACAACGAAGCCTGATGACCCCTCCGCGCCAACTCCGTCCGGTGACCCGACCCCAGTTGCGCAAACCCCTTCCGCATCCACGCCGCCTCCCTCCTCCACGACGACGTCATCGACGCCGCCCCCTCCCGCCGAACCCTCCCCTCCGCCAACGCCCTCTTCGGAAACCACCTAGCAATCCTCGCAGGCGACTTCCTCCTCGCCCGCGCCTCCGTCGCCCTCGCCCGCCTCCGCAACTGCGACGTCGTCGTCCTCCTCTCGACCGTCATCGAGCACCTCGTGCGCGGCGAGGTCATCCAACTCGCCTCCGCGCCCGCCGCGGGCGGCGTCGGCGCCACGCACGGCGACGCCCGCTACTACGCCCCGTCCGGCGCCTTCGAAGTCTACATCGCGAAGACCTTCTTCAAAACAGCCTCCCTCATCGCCAACTCCTCGCGCGCAGTGGCCCTCCTCGCGGGCCACGGCGGCGCCGCCGCCGACGCCGCCTACGCCTACGGCGAGAACGTCGGCCTCGCCTTCCAGCTCGTGGATGACGTCCTCGACTACACGTCGTCCGCGGACGTCCTCGGCAAGCCCGTCCTCAACGACCTGCGCTGCGGCCACGCGACGGCGCCCGTCCTCTTCGGCCTCGAGCGGTATCCTGATGAGGTGCGCGGCATGATGGAGAGGCGCTTCCAGGGCGAGGGCGATGTCGACAGAGCGCTCGCGATCGTCGACGAGGTCGACGGCGTACAGAGGACGAGGGACCTCGCCAGGCACCACGTCGTTAAGGGCGTCGAGGCGCTGCAGGGACTCCCGCCGAGCGAGGCGCGGAGTGGCCTTATTAATTTGGCCGTTGGCGTGCTGTCGCGCAAGTCGTAGTTAGAGCGCGCGCTGCCGTCGCGTTCGAAAGCGGTAGCCGCGACGTAAAGACTCAGTTTTGGTTGGAATCTGTTCTCAGCTTCGTTTGCTGGTAAGGCTGTTCAGTATGCGAGAGTGTTTGCTTTTGCGCAGCTTAGCCTCACGGCGGGGATGGAGTGCTGGCCCGACAACTCGCAGGAGCGCTTTCGGGTTAAAAAGGCGCCGGCGATGCCATTCATCGCCTCCCGTCCTGTAGACGAAGCTCGCATGAAGCGAGATTGCGACGCCATACGCCCGGCGAGTTGAAAAAATCGGGTAACCATATTTGGAACCGTGCTTGCAGCCTCGCTCTTCTCGCTATTCCCGCTCTCGCCTTTTTTTTACTCGAGCAGCGGCGACTCGACTTGGCCCAAGTCCTAAGCGCAAGCTTGGTCCAAGTCGAGTCTCCGCAGTGTGTGGGAGGTGCATCGATTCGTGCCAGTGTTTGGCACAAGAATTGCGAGCTCATAATTCGCTTCGCGCAAACAAAGTCCTCCCTCGATCTCTCGGTCTTCCCGCTCGCTCGCTCGCCGGTTCTCCCGCACAAACCGCCATGCTCCCACGCTCGCACGCTTCGCTCACGCGCCCGCCCACGCCCTCGCTCGCACGCACGCTCGCGCTCCATCGCCGTCTCGCGCTCGGGGTGCGCTTCTCGGTCTACCGGCCTCGCGGTGTCGCGGCTTAGAAAAAAAAGTGCGTGTACCTCAAGTTTACTCGTCAACTGGACGCACGCTCCTTGTCTCTCTGGGCCTTCTCCTTCTCCTTGCGCTTGGCCTCCTCGGCGACGATGCGCATGCGCGTGAACTCCTTGCGGTGGTGCAGGCACTCGACGTAGTCTTCGCGGATGTCCTTGCACGCCGTCGGCAGCTCGGCGTCCTTCATGCACGCCGTGAAGTCCAGCCAGAAGGGGTAGCAGCGGCCGACGCCGCCGTTTACAGACATTCCTGAGGCCATCGCTGCGGCAGGGTGGGCGGCGGGGCGGATCGGGGGCGCGGGGATGTGCGCAGGCTCAGCGCACAAGCCACTGGCCAAGCGAGGAGCTACTCTGGTTTTTCACACACCTGTGTAGAACACAGTGCGTCATAGTCACGCGTGACTGTGCACGGGGAACAGATTATTCACGTGAGAGTGAAACATCTTTTAAAAAGAAAGCCTGCCATGCTTTTCCCTATTTTGGCGGGAACTGTCTCGTTCTTGGCTTAATCTCTTTCCTCCTCAGCACCGCAGACAGCGGCGAGGCAAACTCCCCTTCCCTTCCCGTCCCTTCCCGCCCGCCCTCCCCCCAATGAACCGCATCCTCAACCCCTTCGAGGCGCTCAAGCTCCCAGACACTCTCGAGAACTCTCTCGACTCCGGCTCGCCGACGACGTCGATCGCCTTCAACCGCCAGGGCAACGTCCTCGCCGCCGGCCTCGCCGACGGCAGCGTCGCGCTGTGGGACTTCGACACGCGCGGCGACTCTGCTCACCACGCGATCGTGTGCGCGCCGCCGGACGCCCTCGCCGCCGGCCGCCGCCTCCACGTCAGCGCCCTCTCCTTCCGCTCGCAGAGCCAGATTGTCGCCAGCTACGCGACGGGCGGCTGGGGGCGCGCCGCACGCGAGGAGGACGAGGGCGAGGGGCTGGTCCGCGTCGTGGACGCGCGGAGTCGCAGGGTTGTGACGGAGGTCAGGTTTTGTGTTCCGATTTATGGGTTTGTGGAGCACCCGCGGAGGGCCGGCGTTGTTGTTGTTCTGCCGAAGGCCAGGTTCCCGCTCCTGCTGACGTTGATGCCGGGGTGCTTCGAGGTTGGGGATGATGTTTATGCGGCGCCGGTGGCGCCGGGGAGGGCTGTGCGGTGTCGGAATTTGGCCGGGGTGGAGGGGGCGATGGAGAGGGAGGAGGTCGAGGCGCAGGGTGTTGTTGCTCAGGAGAGGAGGAAGGCGGACGTGGCGAGGAAGAAGGCGGGTAAGGATGGCGCTGCTGCTGCTGTGAAAGCGCGTCCGTCAGCGTTTGAGAGCGCTGTGAACAGCGCCCTTGAGGAGGCGAAGGAGACTCTCTCTTTTATCGCACTCCTCCGGAATGCTGGCAACGCCGTCACTGCCGCTGTTCTGCACGAGCAGACTTCCTCCTCTCATCCGGAGGGTCTCGTCCTTCCACCGCCCACCGCTATTAAGAAAGGCCCCAAGCCCGTCCACCCATTCGCCGTCGCCTTCACAGCCGACGGCCGCAACATTCTCAGAGCCGGCCCGGACGGCCTCATACACCTCTTCCGCTTGCACCCCCTCGAGCCACCGTCCGCTCCCGCCCGGCCCCACGACGAGCTTCAGCCGCATCCGGCCGGCGCTGCGGACGATGCCTTCGCCATCGATGCCAGGCGCCGTGAGAAGCTGTTGTCGCTCTGTCCCAAAGGAAGCGAGAGAAAAAAGTTGGCTAGCGAATGCAGCAACTGGGCCGAGGCTGCTAAAAACCAGAGATTGGCGAAGAGGAGGGACGAGGAAAAAAACCCAATCATCCCCGCGGGAGTCCCGAAACCCCTCGACTACTCCAAAGCCTACACTACCTCCGCTTTCCAAGTGCCCGGCGGAGCGTCCATTCGCTCCATCACCCTGTCGAAGACGAGGCTGCTCGTCAACTCCACCGACCGCATACTCCGCCTCTTTGAACTGGACACCCTCACTAACAGCGCTACCACCAGCAGCACCGCCGCTCCCGCCGTCCTGTCTGTCAAAACTACTTTTAAAGAGGCCGTCAACAAGTCGCAAGCGACGTGCGCGTGCTTCTCCCGCGACGGCGACTTCGTCCTCGCAGGCGTCCTCTGCGCCACGTCGCATCGCATCGTCGTCTGGCGCACCTCCGACGGCCACCCGGAGACGACGTTGGAAGGGCCGTCCGAGGGCATCGTCGACATCCTCTGGCACCCGCTCCAGTCTGTCATTGTCAGCATCGGGGCGACGTACGGGAGTGTCCATGTTTGGGCGAAGGACTTTACGGAGAATTGGTCCGCCTTCGCGCCCGAGTTTACTGAGCTCGAGGCGAATGAGGAGTACTCCGAGGACGAGGGCGAGTTCGATGCGAAGCTCGCGGACAATGAGAAGCGGAGAGACGAGCAGCGAGCGGCGGACGAGGACGCTATTTACGTGGACGTTGAGAAATCTATTTGCTTTTCGAGCGATGACGAGGAAGACGAAGGGCGGAAGCAGCGCGAGCAGTTCTCGTTGCCGGTTGTGCCGGGTCACGATAACCGCGCATTCGCGTATCCGATGCTGGAGGGAGGGAAGAGTGCGCGAGAGCACCTGCTTGAGAGGAAGAGGGCTGAGCCCGAGGATGGAGAGGTGGAGGAAAGCGGAAGTGAGACGCACAAGAGGCGGTTAGCGGAAACTGACGGAGCGAGAAGCGCTGGAGTGCGGGGTAACGGGTCCTCGGCGAAGGTGCCGAAACGACGCGAGAAACGGAGGGATATTAGCAGAGCGAACGAAGTTCAACCGGCTCTGGATGCGGCTGACCAGGGTAATGGGTCCACAGAGAATTTAAGCCCTGGATCAGTTGACCGCGACTCTAGTTACGACGACGACGATGATGGCTTTTGACTAAAGTGGCTGGTTTATACGTATCGCAGTAGCATGTTCAGCTGCGACGATCTGTAAAGTGCTTCGGTATTCCGAGTGCGCAGTTCGCGCCAGCTTTGCACCGAGACGAGACTTCTGGACTAAGTATTTAGAGAGTGCATTTATTTGGAGCAGATCTTTCCGAAAGCGAAGAACAAGCTCAGTTACGAATTACGCCTGTCGAACACGTCGCACAAGCGCGCTGACGAAAAATCGAACACACACAAAGTTGCGGGTAAATGAAGGCGGATCGCGCTGCGCAAAAGTCGGAGCGAAGACAGACGACTGGCGAATTAGGTGCTAAACTTCGCTTCCCTTTACCGAACCTGGCTTCAGACGCGGGGATGGGGGGATTGAAGCGCAGGTCAATAAATTAGTGGAAAGCCTACCTACAGTTTCGGGGGATTAACGTCGATTCGCAGCGCAGTCAGCTGTCCCTTCGATGGGATCGAAAGGGCTCGGTATTAGTGATCGAAGCGAATCGGGCGGATGAGCGGGTACAGTTGGTGCAGGTAGCACGTCGCCCACATGATGTACATGCAGGCTGTGGCGATGACGACGGAGAGTTGGCCGAGGCTGGAAAGGGTGGCGAGAGAGAAATGAGAGAGCACAGTCAGGACTGAGAACGCGGCGAGGCGGGCCGGAATTGGGGGAGCGGAAATCTAGCGCGGAGAGCGAAAGGTGGGAGGTGACGAACGCTTGGGAGTCCTTGTCGTTGCGGTAGATGGCGGAGACGAGGAAGTACGCTGCGAAGCCCAGGAGGGCAAAGATGAAGGTGCCAGTGAAAATGGCGCCCATATCGGGTGGTTATGTGTTACCGCGGGGATGGAAGGATGATGGGTGGGTGATCTGGGTGATAGCGAGGGACCGCTCGGGAGGACGTGATGCTGACGCCGGCACTGGCGCAGGCGGGCGAGGCGGGGGAAATGATGAGCGGTGACGTTACAGTGTTGGAGCTGATGCAAACCCGAGCATTCCTGTGCATTCCGATTCAGTACAAGCATCTGGCAATATTCCCCAGTACCCTATTTTCATTTTTGACGTTAGTTAGAACGATTTATTTTTACTGAATTTATTTCAATGAAGTTTTAGTGGAACTCTTATGTAGCATTGCTGGATGATCCCCAGTCAAACAAATGGATGATCCGATCGAATCGAATCGACCTCGGACGTTGCTCAAGTCTTTCGATCGATACTCGAGTATTGCACATCAACTAGACGTCGGATCAGTTCGCCACTGTTTTAAATTATAATTCGCTGTATTTGGTACTATCTACTAGACTCTAGCCTATATAGTAGGCAGTGCTTAAATATGCTTGCGCAAGCTATTACTAAGTAGATCTAGTATATAGCCGCGATCGCGACTAGAAACTAATTTAGTCAAGCCTCACCGCGACATACGCGGCAAATGTAATTAATAGCTTCATTAGTTGTTACACTGCCCGTTCGCCTCGAATCCTAGATTCTGAAAGGGCATTGCGCAATCAAAGCAAAAAGGAGATGCGAGCATCTCTCGATAAGCGATGTCGAACATTTTCATCGGGAGATGCACGCTTCTCCCTCCTGCTTCGATCGCGCAACAATGTGGTACAGGATCTTGGCTTCAAAAACGCTAGAATTTAAAAACTTGCTCAAGGAAACATAGCAATGCAAACTGATGCAACCCTACTATGTTTACTGAGTCTTGTAGATTCACCCAATCAGAGCCTAGTATAGGTCGAAACGAGGTCGAAACTAGGTCGAGCCTAGGCGCTGATTGACCCCGCAAGTTTGAATCTTAAAAGGGTACTCGCAAGTTACTCAGGCAGAGTCGACTCACAAGATCTCTGTTGCGCAAACCCTTTCCGGAGTGAGACCATAACAAGATCGAACTACAGTGCAAAAGATACTGCTAGCAATCTTAGCAGTTAGCATGGTAAGATAACATTATCGGGTCATCTTAATATTCCTACTACACTAAAATAGAAGTACTCTTTGTCGACTAGCAGGATCCTGCTTATTCGCTGTGAGTACACACCAATTTGTTTTTGTACTCTTGGCAAAGAAAAAAGTTCAGCGGCACTGTCGCCGATATCGCGATACGTACATGCTACATGCTTGGCCAATCAAAAGGGCTCGAAAGGTTTCTAGATCCGAGACAAATCAGAGCAACTTTGGGTGTGCTTTGAGGGCGGTCCAGAAGGAAAATACGAACCCCTCGCTCAAAGAAAGCCTCATCAATCGACGCTCAAACGCATTGCTTGCCACCATGACAGCCGCACCGCCTGCAGCGATGCTGCCCAGCGAGACACAGGCAAAAGTAGCGATCTATTACGTCGGCAGCGAAAAGAGCAGCTTCGCCAAGGCAGTGACGTCGGCCGGCCTCAAAGTGAGCGCTTTTCGCAGCCAAAACGGTTGTTCCGACCACTTCGAAGATATGTACGATGACGATTGGGACTACTTCGGAGTCCTCGGCCTCGCCTCCGCGCCCAGAGATGAGGCGCCTCCGTCCACGAGTGTTATGTTCGCCAATATCAGAGCTCGCCGCGAGCCCGTCGTCGCCGTCGTCCTCTCGTCGACGTCACGGCCGCGCAATGAAGGGGAGGCGCGCACCCTTCGTGCATTTTGTGAGGCGGGCGGAACAGTCCTTCTCCTCGGGTCTGAGAGTTTCTGCCTGGCCGATTGGTCTGTCAACGCTTTCGCCTCCGCGTCTGGTGTAAAGTGGACGGACGGAGGGTGGGGCAAGCACCATTTTGGGGCCACGACGACCGCCGAGGCGCTCGGCGTCGCAGCGGCACACGGCACCGACATGTACAAGAGCTATGTGCTTGCGGACGTCTCCGAGGCCGAGAGGCTCGTCCATACGACAGAGGAGAGCGCTGAGTCGCGGGGAAATACTGACAGCGTCGGCACAGCTGTAGCGTTGAGTATGCCGAACGCGGCCGGCGGCCGCTTGGGCTACTTCTGCTGCACCAACAACGACGAACCACAGGCGAGTCTTTGCGCCGCTGTTGCCGCGATGGTCTGGCGCGAGCAGCGCGGCCGGACAGGTCGTGCCGGTGTCGTTCTTCGCGCTGTAGTGGAGCCGGATGCTTCGGAGGGCGGAGGGGGGAGAGGGGGGGGGGGTGGCCGGGGGCGTGGTGGCCCGGGGCGCGGTCGCGGGCGTGGTCGCGGTCGCGGAAACAGTCGCGGCGGAGGGGATGGTGGTGGTGAACGGGGCGGTCGCCGTGTGCGTGGACGCTACAGTGGGGGGCAGTAGCAGGTTCGATCCATTAAGCTTTATTATAGTACTAAAATTGCTCTACAAAGAGCGGCGCTCTCGGGAGACCGGCATCAGTCAACGATCATTGACTAATCGAGAGCGCGGTGAGCTCATCATCGCAGACTGTTTGTCCCCATCGCCCCTCCCCTATCGCACTCTCGGTCAGTCAATGGTCGCTGACTGGGCAGGTGATGCCATCATTAAATTAGTGATCGGTCCTAAACGGTGGCTTCAAAGTTCGATCTGAGATCTGAGCGAAACGAAATGCCAACTTCGAGGTTGGCATTTCATTTCACTGTTTCATAAGAAAAAGGGAAAAAGTGCTTGCTTGCACTTCGTTTGCTGGTACAGTACTTCGAAGCTTGGAAGTGAGACAGGCTGTACAACTTGTACAGTACAATGGGGTTGTCTAATTAAGGATAGCACCGATGACACACTACCGAACGTTCGTGACTCCAACTCGGAGACTCGAGTCAGGTGTAAACCTGACGGCTATCATGTTATCAACTACATCATCATTCTCATGGATCCAAGAGATTAGGTTACTCCGTCACGGAGTATCATAATCTCAAGGTTCATGATGGAGTTTTCCATGGAGTAGCACAATATCTTCCCGTGAGCATAGCATGCTGAGTTTCCCAAAACACTTTCAACTGTCTTGTAAATAAGAGGCATACTATTGCCTAACAACTGTTTTCGCATTTGGTTAACCATGAGCACAATTACATTTTGGCAGATAAGAATTACTTGCGATATTCGACAACCTGTTGATACGGTACCATTGATTGTGTAACCCACAGCATGCTCGCCTCTCGCCACGGCCAATAAGATCTGCTTGGAGTTTCCGATCCTTATTATTGGGCAGAGTTAAAATTTTATCTAGAAATGGGGAGTCTCAAATATCCAAGTCCCAGTCGAGACATCATAGTGCAGGAACTCCAAATCCTCCGCCTCGCAGTGCGCCTTGAGCTTTTTGACCATCGCTGCAGCTCCACTCGCGCCTCTAACCGGCTCCTTCGTCACCCGATCGCGCTTCCATAGACCTTGCAAGCTAATAACAGCCTTCTTATTCAGTCCGACGCCGAAATCGGGCCGGGTATCATCATCCGGATAAACGACGACTTCCCGCGATTTGATGACCACATCACGATCAACATTCAGGTACCGCACATCAGTCTCCCCGGGCCAGACGACCTTACCGATGCCCTCGATGCCAATCTCAAAGTCAGACACACACGACAGTTCGACCTCACTCATTTGTTCGAGAGCCTGCATGGCGGGATTCAAATAAATGTCAGTCCGCGTGGATGTTGGACAGACGCGTCGCGGCTCGGCTTTCGCCTTTCCCTCCTTCTTAAGCGGACCAGACTCTGTGTCATTCGCTAAGATGATATCCGACTCATCGCTTGCATCTATGACCTCGACCTCGTCGTCTTCCCCGGCTTCATTGTCTGCTCCCGCCGTATCATTCATATCATCTTCCCGGTCAGTCGAAACATCAGACACAGCGTCGCCATCTTGCTCCGAGCCTTGCTTTGCCGGTGTTTTAGGGGTAACAGCGCCACTTCCAGGCCTCAGGTTACCTCGCAATTCGTCGCGCAAAAGAGCTGAGTGCTGCTCTGCTTCTCCGTTACCCAAACGCAACGGGCTCGGCTGCATCAACCAACTACCATTAGAACGAGTTCCGCTCGGTGTGCCAGGACCATGGGGCACTTCGAACTTCAAATCAACACGTCTCTGACCCTCTGCCGTGGCAATTCCGATTTTGGGCGTGGGAGATGCATCGCTAGCGCGCAGGAAAGGCGACGGCGAAGATCCGATGGAGGGCGACGCCATAGCACTGCGCGGAGTGTCTCCATCTTCGGTTTGTGTGGTGCTGCCATTCAGTCCCTTCCGGATGACGAGTTTTTTCAATGTTGAGGCACGCGAAGGTCGTTCGCGAATGGACGGCTGTACAGGCGTGTTGGGGCCACCGCGATTGGAGCGGAATTGGAAACTGTTCGATCCCGGCGATGCGTCTCCTAGCATCAGCTGTGACCCAAGTCCACCCCTGTTGTTAACCGATCCTGAAAATCGCGCTGGAGCTGGCGAGGTGGAGTCGAAGAGCGACAACTCCCCGCCACGACGAAGAGATGACGACCGAGCTCTGGTTCGCAGTCGCGACAATGATCTGCTCCCGCCACTTTGGACTTGCGCTGGTCGGCGAGCGCGAGACGAGCCGTTATCTGTCGCCGCAACGAAAGAAAAATGTCGACCACCGGGGTCGGCTACGTTATTTTGAGCACCACCACCTGCTGCTGCTCCCCCGCCAATCAAACTCGACACTCCGAATGGATTTACGTCCAGAGAGGCTGTCAAGAAGGCGGGCTGCTGCTGCTGTTGGAGCAACTGCTGCTGGTTTTGCTGTCCAAACATACCTCCACCGCTATTCATATTTGATCCTCCAAATAAGGACCTGCCGCCGCCACCAAGCGTCAGAGCTCCTGCTGTGCTCCCACCGCCACCAAACCCACCGCCACCAAACCCGAGACTGGGAGCAGGCGCAGCTGTACTGCCAAAGAGCCCACCACCCGGCGGCTTCTGCTGAGTTGCCCCACCAAACAGACCGCCTCCGGTAGAGCCAAAGGCACTCGTATTGGGCGCAGCAGTTGACCCAAAAAGACCACCACCTGCCGCGCCCAACCCAGTGGACGGAAGGCCAAGCCCTGGTGTTGACAAAGGCTGTAGTGAAGCTCCGAATAGCCCTCCTCCGCTTGCTGGGGTAGTCGCCCCAAACCCGCCCCCACCTCCAAACAAGCCGCCACTTGCACCCGTATTACCGGATGAAAAAAGCCCCCCAGGATTTGCCGCCGGGGCACTCGCCCCAAACAAGCCCGTCCCAGCAGGCGCCGGCGCCGACTGCGCTGCGCCACCGAAGAGAGAATTTTGCGCAGGTTGCGCGCCGAATGCAGATGTTTGCGGTTGCGCACCAAATAGGCCTGGCTGCTGCTGCTGCGGCTGCTGCTGCCCAAAAAGCCCAGGCTGAGACTGCCCGAATGCAGGAGCAGCCTGCTGTCCGAAGGCAGACGCAGATTGTCCAAAAGCTGGCGCAGGCTGTCCAAATGCAGGTGCAGATTGTCCGAATGCGGGAGCAGACTGCCCAAAAGCCGAGGCCGCCGGAGCGGCCCCAAATAACGATTTTTGTTGCTGAGGTTGCTGCGCTGCCGCCCCAAACCCGCCGCCGAACGCCGAAGCGGGCTGCTGGGCTGGTGCCCCAAAAGCACCAGCAGCAGGCGCTCCAAACGCACCCGTCGATGGCGCTGCCGCACCAAAAGCGCCCGTCGCAGGCGTGGAACTGCCAAACAGTCCACCCGTTGTCGGTGGCTTGGCTCCAAACAAGCCTCCGCCAGCCGCAGGCTGTCCAAAAGCGCCACCCGCTGCCACAGGCGGCTTTGCTCCGAAAGCGCCGCTCGTACCCGCCCCAAACCCAGTTCCAAAACCGGCAGCCGCGGGCTGCTGCGGCGCGGCGCCAGGCCCCTTATTCCCGGTAGCATAGTCCTCTAACCTCAACTCCTCCACCGACCGGCCGCGAAAAGGCGGCATCATAGTTAT
The DNA here is from genome assembly GCA_032361265.1 of Devaleraea mollis. NCBI lineage: Eukaryota > Rhodophyta > Florideophyceae > Palmariales > Palmariaceae > Devaleraea > Devaleraea mollis. The sequence goes on from JAULCF011305660.1 coordinate 13,656, forward strand.
CGTATTGAACTTAGAAGTGACCGCCGGAGAGCCTTCAGTCTCAGTCTGAACGGCCCACTTGACACCTGCAGTTCCTCGCCCCACCGCTCCAGCACCACTCGCGCCGGCGCCAAAAGCGCTCTGACCTCCAAAGGCGCCTCCACCGGCGCCAAAAGCGCCCTGCGGCTGACTCGCAGCCCCAAACGCCGGCGCACCGAAAGCGCCGGCAGCACCCGTCGCAGGCTTCGCTCCAAACGCCCCAAACGCCCCACCTGTCGTAGCGGTCGACTGCGCCCCAAACAGGCCCCCTGCCGGCTGAGCAGGCGCTCCAAAAGCGCCAAAACCAGGCGTCGCCGCAGGCGTCGCCGCAGCCTGACCGAACGCACCTCCCGCGCCGGCGCCAAAGGCAGGAGTACTCGCCGCTTGTCCGGCGAATAAACTACTTCCGCCCCCGAAACCCCCGGTGGCCGGGGCTGCTCCGAAAACGCCTGTGGCGGGGGCGGCGGCACCGAAGGCGCCGCCAGCGGGACGCGCGCCACAGGCTCCTGCAGCGGCCGGAGCGCCAAACGCACCGGTCGACGCCGCCGTCGCGCCGAATGCAGAGGCAGGGGCACCGAAGGCGTTCGGCGCCGCAGCTTGGCCAAAGGCCGACTGGGACTGG
>JAULCF011306771.1:0-14286 GCA_032361265.1 Devaleraea mollis
TTCTATTTAACGCCATTGGAAGACGTAAATCCAGACTTTACAATGAAGGCTTTTGATGGGGCTACGGTTACGGATAAAGCCTTATTATTGAGGCAGTTAATTCTATCTTACGATAAGGCGCGTGAAGAAAAGAACGATGAAAATTTAATAAATATCTTAAAAGATATTAGCGCGCAAGCTTCAGTAGAAGCTCAGCGTTATTTGGCGGATGTATTGAAAAATGATATTCTGCCAAATCAAAAATACCCAAATCGTAGGAAAATAGCGGGACAAATAGCTCGCTCTATTGCGCGCCTTCCATCTGCGGAGACATTGGAGATTTTATTAGACTGTACAACAGCAGACTTACTAAAACATGCTTTGACTGCAAGTTTGCTTGCTAATTTGACCAATCATTTACCTTCTCAAGCTACAAATGCCGAGCTTTTAGCGCAAGAGTATAGACACAAATTAGACTCTCTTGGTGGTTTTGAAGAGATGAGACAAGCGGGATACAGTGAGGTTTACTCGTTTGGGAAAAATTTCTTTGAGTTTCCTGTCGATTATTATGGACGCATTCTTTCTCTTTCGGAACAACGTCCTTGGTTACAATTTAATGCATTAAAGGATATTGTAGATACACATCATCCACGTGCTCTTTTTTATATTGCTGCACAAATTTATCAATATCGTGACCGCTTAGATTTAGATAAATCTGAGTTTGTTTTTCGTCTGGAGCAGATGACCGAATTAAGAATTAGTGTCGTTGGTAGTAAAGGGAAATCTGATGACCATAATTGGAATAGTGATCGAAAAGCGCAACGTAATTACGTTACTTATTGGGCATCACATTATGATGATTATGAATGGGATGATTTTGAACAAAAATTTGTCAACCAACAGTTGTTTTCGGATGAATTAGAAGCTTATGATAGGTATTTTCGACGGTTGAACTCTACTAATGATACCATTGCCTACAAAGCTTTTGTTGCACTTTGTAATGGTAAACCGAATGAGATTCGTCAATTAATCAAGAAATTTAAACCATTACTGAGGAACTATACTGCGTCTTTACCTCCTTTGAAATATAAAATACTGGAACAGGTTTCGTTCTTGACCTATTTTTGTAAACAACATAATATTACTTATTTGCCCAATCCTGCTTTGGAAAAAATGTTAGCAGGTTTGAAAAGAGATATGCTTCCTAATGAACGTTTGCGATTGGAAAATAAATTGATTGATAAATTAACAATTGATGATTTGACCGCTTTAGAATATTATGCAGCTATCAATGCTCAGAATTTGAATTTAAATTATTCTGTTGGCCGGATTTTAGATTACGCTTATACTAGACATTGGGATGCTATTCTTTCCAATGAGCGAAATTTTAGATTATTTTTATTAAAAATTCGATTATTTTATGATTTTGGAGGGTTTGGTATTATTAAAAAATATGCTAATAAAGTAACGCTTACAGATGTAAAAACCTTAAACGCTTTGAATAGTCTTAAAAATTTAGAGACGAATTCATTTATTAAAGAAAGTGTGGCTTATTTTTTAGATCAAGAGGCGGAAAATTCAACTGCAAAAAAAATAGCTAAATTCCTCGATGACCCTGTGGCTATTGACCTTAATGGATTAAAAGAATTGCCTCCTTTTGGTCAAGAAACATTTCCTAATATAGTGACGGAACTTTTTTTACAAACAGATAAAAAAGCGGCTAAAAATATTGGGACTTATCTAGAATTACATGCGTCTTTAGCGATTATTCCTGAATTATTTGAAACACCCGAAAAACAATGGACGGCTAATAAATATGCAGGAAAAGCTTTAGTTAAGGTCTTAGAAAAAGTGTACCAATTTTCTTTTGAAGCGAAGCAAGAAGAAGCGATAAATAAATGGTGGGAACTTTGGAAAACTACACCTGGTAATTATACGGAGTGGAATGAATATCTTTTTCAGCAGCAACTCACCTTGCTTAATACAGCTGAATCGTTAACTATTAATGATATCAATAAAGTATCTGAATCAATCCATTATCAAGAAAAATATAGAGATTTATGTTTAAATAGTTTACGAAAAGTTAAGCGTAGTCGAACTATTTATCGATTAAAAATAAATCCTAAAATATCTGTAGAGAATGAATTGAATTATCTAGAAGGGATTGAATTTACGCCCAAAATATTGCATAATCTACCGAAGGTTTTTGAAAATGATAATCCTACAAAATTATTGCAATTTATTTATGAGCAATCAGCGTCAGCCACTATAAAAGAAAAGAGTGCTTTATTTAATTCTCTTTTTCGACAAGATTGGTTTGTTACTCATATTACAAGTGGCGCTATTGACCCTAAAAAATGTGATGCGATTAAACTCATTTTTTACCAATACCTTTCAAAGAGTACCTTCTTAACGGAGTATGAAGAACAGAATACACAATTGAATATTGTGCATTTAGAGAATGCATTTTTATCCTTAAAAGAAAAATTAATCCGCATTTCTAAAGATTCATTAAATGAATCTATTCGGTATGAATATTTAAATGCTACGTTGTCCAGAATGGAATTTCCGCAAATAATGGTTGCTTTTCCTATTTTGAAAGATTTTGAAATTACGGATAAAAACCTTTTTTTATTTTTAAATAGAGATTTTGGTTTACCCATTTTTGATATACCTTCTGAAAAAACTGCTCAGAAAATATTAAGGCGCTTAAAAAGCCATAGTGAATTTGAATTTTATGAGCAAACCTTAATTGACTTTGGTTTACCTATTCTTAAAAAATCAGGCGATTTAGATTTTCAAAAGATTTACGAATTATTGACCTACGATTTAGTTGTTCCTTTTTTAGGAGAAGGTGGTAAATATCGAGACCATTATTGCTATGGATTGGTTAAACTACTAGAATTGCATTTTAAAACTACTTTAGGATTTCATCCCAAATTAAATGAAAATCAGATTTTTTATACCTTTAATAGTTATAAAAGGGTAGAGGCTTGGCGTGCTTATTTAGTAAAAGAAAATCTTGTGAATTTGGAAATGAAACCAGCTTTTAAATGATTTCGTAATCGCCAATTTTAATTGGCTGATTCAAATTAAATTAGAACCAGTCGATTAAAATTGGCGATTACAAATGGATGTTCAAAATCACCTTTTCATACTTTATCGAATCAGGGTCGAATGTCCTTTCTCTAATTTCAAAGTTCCATCCGCAAAACGAGCTTCCACAATCCAAGCAAAAACATTTGTACTCATCGGCTTACCTTTATAATAACCATCCCAGCCAGCAGATAAGTCATTAACTTCGAAGGAATCCGTTACAAAAACCAATTCTCCCCAACGGTCAAATATTTTGAAAGACAGTATTTCTGTGCCTTCTATACCATGTACGGTTAGTCGGTCGTTTGAACCATCTTCATTTGGCGTAAATCCTGTGGGAACATAAATTTGTCGATTTTTTTCTACCAACACCCTAATTCTTGTTGTTGCTTTGCAACCATTTTCATCGACTACACTTAACTTGTATACTTGGGAATTAGTGGGCGTGATAGTAGGAGAAGCGCAATCTATACAACTTAAGTCAGTTAAATTATTAGCTGACCAAGTATACATTAATTCCCCTGTTCCATTATTGATAATGGGCGTGATTTCCTGAGAAATGTCCGCTTTTAATTCTAAGTTGTCTATACTGATACTTAAAGGAAGTGCTTCCTCAACGGCTATTGGTGCTATCGGAACCGTACAATTATTTGCGTCTCTTATCGCTGGTTCATAATTACCAGGAATAAGGTCGAAAAATTCATTTTTAGTAGAAAATCGACGACCATCTTCACTAAATAAATAGGGGGCAGTACCACCTATTGGCAAGATGGTTAGCACACCATCCCCTCGACCAGGACAAGTAATTGGGTCGAGAATGGTTTCTGCAAAAAGCTCGTCTGGTTCGGTAATAGTGATGGCTTCTTCATGTGTACAGCCGTTTTCATCGGTAATCGTTAATTGATACCTATTGGCGGCTATATTTGATAAAGAAGTAGCCGTTTCTCCACTTGACCATTGATACGCTAAACTACTGGAAGTACTATTGACTAAAGTAGTGATTTGACCATCATTTGCACCAAAACAACTAATATCTTTTTTCTCAAAATTAATAGCAACAGGAATGGTATTATCGGGAACGGTAATAGATAGCGCTTGTTCACAACCATTATTATCGGTCACTGAAATAGTGTAATCGCCTGCCGCCAAATTCTGCGCCGTTGGATTTTCTTGAACGGCAGGGTCATTCCACGTATAGACATAATTACCACTGCCACCTGTGGCGACAACAGTAGCACTACCTGTTAATGCTTCTGCACAAAGAACTGGAGTAGCGGAAGCTACTAGATTAATGCCTTCTTTTTCTTCGAGGGTAATCGTACTGGTAGCACTACAACCTTCGGCATCAAAAACGGTCACATCATAGTTGCCTTTAGCTAAATTAGTAGCAATAGCGGTCGTTCGATTGGGGTCATCTTCCCATGAAAAAGTGTAGGCACTATTTCCTTCAACTACACCAATCACGATGATGCCATCAGTAGCGTTACAACTAACAGGTGTTTGATTGGTAATTAAGTTGATAGGTGCTTTATCCGCTATGGTGAAATCAAGAATGGCGGTACAATTATTGGCATCATTAACAGTTAATTGATAAGCGCCTGCTGCTAAACCACCTCGATTTGCCGTAGTAATTTCTGGCGTATCATTCCATTGAAAATTATACCCTGGAGTGCCACCCTCTATCCCTAAAGCAATAGAGCCATTTGTTTCGCCAAAACAGCTAATTGCTCGAATTAAAGTATCAAAGGTAATGGCTGGAATTTCAGGAATAGTGACGGTTAATTGTTGGCTACAACCAACTTCATCCGTAATAAGGACTTCATAATCTTGCGCCATTAATTGATTGGCGGTAGACGTAGTTTGATTGAGTGCATCATTCCATTGATAACTAAGGTTTCCACTTCCACCCGTTGCTATAATGATGGCTGTTCCATCATTTTCTCCACGACAACTAATGGGCATAATTACCTCTTCATTTATAATAATTTCTGTAGCTGATTGGATATCGAATTGCCGAATTTCTTCACAACCTGCTTCATTGGTTACCGAAACTGTGTATGAACCATTAGCAAGATTGTCAACACTGGCTGTTCGTGCGCCATTACTCCAAAGAAAATTGAGGTTATTAAAATTTGGATGGACACTAACCGAAGCAATTCCATCTCCATTACCAAAACAAGTTTCATCCAAACTAGTGGAATCTATTATCAGCGCTTGTGGTTCTGGAATGGGTAAGAATTTTTGGTCGGCACAATTATTGGCATCGGTCACCAGAATGCGATATTCCCCTGGCGGTAAATTGCTGAGGGTATTTGCTTCATTAAAATCTAGGGTAGGGTCCGTTAAACTAGACCAGTTATAATTATAAGGAGCTGTTCCCCCTATAGCAATAGTCGAAATGGACCCATCGTTTGACCCAAAACAGGATAAAGCTCTACTTTCCGTAATTTGTACGTCTAAATTATTTGGCTCGTTAATGGTTGCCGTTAACGTATCTCGACATAATTTTGACGCTGCTAAGACAAGAATTTTATACGTATTGGCAGGTAATTGGTCGAATATAGCTGTTTGGCCTAATTCACTAGTATCTGTTCCTAATACAAAAAAAGCATCCGCCACAGCAGAAATATGAATTTTTCCATCAACCCCTGCTGTACAACTTACATTATTGGTACTGTCTAACTGGAAAGGAGGCAAGGTGCATAATGTTGTCTCACAAGTAATGAATTCCTCCGAGGAGGCACAGCTACCATTGGAATTAGCTCGTACTTGTACTGCTAAATTTTCTCCTTCTGATAAGCCTGTGATTTTATGCTGTAAGTTGCCACTATTCGCAGCTATCCAACCATTGTCATTGATATTAACGGAATAATTTTCTGCACCAATTACAGCTTCCCAGCTAATCGTGATGGTACTGGTACTTACATTAGAACAAGTTGGGATTGGAGCTACTAGCGGTTGTTGCACATTAATGGTGATATTATCACTTGCGGTACAGCCGTAGTTATCTACTGCGGATAGTGTGTATTGCGTCGCTTGACTAGGAAAAACTAAAGGGTCTAGACAATCTTGACAGGACATGCTATCTGATACTTCCCAAGTATATTCCACTTGATAATCTGGATTGAAATTAATAGACCAATCGAGCATCGTCCCTGTGATATTACCACTTCCTGCACCTTCATCATCTCGTACGATTAAATTCCAAGTGCCATTAATGGGTTCTCCATATAATTTTTCCCAACTGCCTTCTGGTAGAAAATTCCCTGTAAAAGGGGCGGTTCCATCCATGATAGAAGTAGTGGCATTTTCTGTAAAGCAAGTTTGAATATAATCATCATCTAAGCGACCATTATCAGTAGATAATTCTATGAACCGACCACTTGGGGCTTGTAAAAAAATATCTACATCTCCAGCCCTTGGATGATTAATATTCACACAAATAGAATGCAATAAACCTGCTGTTAAATTTGCGGGTGTAATGCCACTAACGGTATTTGGGAAAATAGATGGATTTAAATTACCTGGATTAGAAGAATTATTTTGGACTTCTGCAATGGCACTTAAGGGGGTTTCTATAAAAGAAATAATGGTATCAGACTGAATAGCCGTTTGTCCCATTAGTTGTACCGTGTCACCTAAACAGATGGTTTTATCTCCGCCTAATTCTGGTAAAGATAATTGGTCGTCTTTAATGGGAATCCAAATTATTTTAGGTGGAAAACAAGGCGCTATTTCAATGGCTAAACCAATGGAATCTAAACCTTCTGCTACTTGGTCACTAATGGTTTCAATAGGAAGGGAGGTACTTAATTGACCTGCTGGAATGGTAACGAAACTAGGGAAATCTACAAAATCTTGACCAGCCGTAGCGTTACCTATTTTAGTGAAATTAATGGTATAATCTTCTGTCTTAGCTTCAGGAATACTAAACACTAAATCTGCGGAAGAACAACCTTCGATAATACTTCCATCTAGACCGACACCAATTGCTTCTATATTGACTTTTTTAGAATTAAAACTTTCTGCTTCTAAAAAAACAGAAGAATCGACAATGTCATCTTTCACATCGGCGATGGCAATTTTAAGCGTATATTCTTCGCAAGGGGTTACTTTTGCCTTAGCGATTAAAGTTCTAGTAAATCCATCGTATTCTAGGGTGGTACTCCCTGAATTATCTATATACAAGTTTTCGTTGACAGGGGTACAATTTGGTAAATCAATCATACAACCTGCCCCATTATCAGCGTCAGGGTCAAAAGGGTGAATTGTTTTAACCGAAACAGGGAGATTACTATTTGGTAATACTGCCATGTTTTCTCCATTTGGGTCTAGCCCAGGACCATAAATGTAAAAGGCAAAGACATCATTAAAACAATCACAACCAAATTCTGGATATTCTTCCGAAGCAAAGCGATATTTAAATGCGATGGAATCTGTGGAGGGGCGGAAGGTAATTACATATTCTAAGACATCCTCTAATTTTTCAGTAGTTAGGCGTTCTAACTCGGCACTGTTCGCAAAACTATTATTAGGACTTCCTGCGATGGCACTAGTATTAGCTCGGTCTGCTTGCCAAGATTCGCCTGTGGTTAATAAAATGCCTTCCTCAAAGCCAATATCTTCCATGCCATTCGAGAAATAACCGACGGCTTCTGGTTTACCATTAAATCGGATACCTGTAATTTGAATGCCATCGCCTAAAAAGACATTTTCGATTAAACTTTCAGGATTGAAAGGAGCAGTAATGGCGGGTTCTACTTCAATTTGCCCACAGAGTTGTGTTGCTTTGGAGGCAAAGGCAAATAGTAGCACAAAGGGGATTTTCCAGTAGCTGGCAAAATGGTTTGTCATAGTGGAAAAATTTCAAAATGAGTTAGGTGACGGTTATTAATTTTGATGGAAATTTTAGTGTTTCAGTATCAATCGCAAGATTGCTGAAACAACGTCATGAGGGGTATCCTAACTAATCGGTTTTAGTGTTTGTTAATTAAAAACCAATGATACGAATCTTCTAGGAAGATTAATAATATTATAATAATTTTTAATGTCTTGTGTCTACTGTTTGGGCTTAGAATCGTACAAAAATTAGAAGAAAGAGTGGTGATGAAAATTGGTTTTACGTTTAACTAATTGATTGAAATTATTCGTTTTAGCTATAAATTAAACCATTGCTCTTTTCTCAAAACTGTATGATTTTGAATGCTGTGGTAGGATACTGTGTGAAAATTAGGAATGGTAAATTATTACTTACCTCCTTTGTTTAGGGTTAAATTGTATAAGATTCAGTGGTGAAAAATGAATAAAATGGAAACCTATAATAAAACCAAAACAATGATTTTGTCACATACGATGGTAATGGAAGAAATAGTAAGGGGGGAATAGTTAGCCAAAACTAACTAAACTTCTGCTTAGAGTCAAGGTTTATCTAAAAAAATAGGGTATAAGTCTTTTATCCGTTATTTTTATAAACTTAGGTTTGATTATATTCGTTCTTACAAAAACGACAAAATAATCTTATTTTTGTTCCTTTTTAACCATTACTCAGTTAATTGATATTCTAATAACTTCGGATTGGTAGTCGAGTAGGATGTACCGCCAACCAAATAAGTTCAAATAATCATAAATGCAACAATTTTTTAAGTTTGTCTTTGCCTCTTGCTTAGGCGTTTTATTATCTACTTTAGTCTTAAGTTTCTTAGCGATTGCCCTTGTTGGTGGTGCGGCTGCTAGTTTAGGAAGTAAAGAAGCGGTGTCTGTTCGACCCAATTCGGTACTAGAACTAAATTTTAGCAATGTTTTGCCCGAGAAAACGAATAATGTTGCTCAAGAAGGCTTTACCTTGGAAAATAAAGATGTAGTGGGCTTGTTTGATGTTTTGGCGGCTATTGACTATGCTAAAACAGATGATGATATTAAAGGAATTTATTTAGACTTAGATAGCGCACCGGGCGGGATGTCTACTCGTTCAAATTTACGAGATGCGTTGGTAGATTTTAAGGAGAGCGGTAAATTTATTGTGGCGCATTCTAAATTTTATACACAGAGTGCTTATTATTTAGCTTCTGTAGCAGATGATATTTCTGTGCATCCAACTAGTATGTTGGGAGGCATTGAATTCACAGGATTTGGGCGACAGATTCCATTTTATAAAAATGCTTTAGATAAATTAGGGGTTAAAATAGAAGTTTATTACGCGGGACAATTTAAGAGTGCGACAGAATCTTTCCGTTTAACAGAGATGAGTGATCAAAATCGACGCCAGATAAAAGAATATTTAGGGCCACTATATGAAAAATACTTGTCAGATATTAGTGTCTCTAGAGATGTTTCAGTGGCGGAATTAAAGCGAATTGCCAACGAGTGGTTGATTAGAGACCCGAAAGATGCGGTTGCTTATAAATTGATAGATAGGGTTGCCTATAAGGATGAAGTATTAGATTTGCTGAGAGAAAAGATTGGATTGGATGCTAAGGATAAAATTTATAAAGTAGTCTTAGAAGATTATGTATCAAAAGCTAAACCATCTACTGACTATTCTGTGAAGGATAAGATTGCCGTTATTTATGCAGAAGGGACGATTACTTCTGGAAAAGATATGCCTGGTTCCGTTACAGATGACGACTATGGCCCGATGATTAGAAAAATTCGACAAGATGATAAAATCAAAGGGATTGTCTTGCGAGTAAATTCTCCAGGAGGAAGCGCGCTTTCCTCTGAAAGTATTTGGAGAGAATTAAGTTTGGCGGTTGAAGAAGGGAAACCTGTCGTTGTTTCTATGGGAGATTATGCCGCATCTGGCGGTTATTATATTGCTTGTATGGCGGATAAAATATTTGCAGAATCAACGACTATTACTGGTTCAATTGGTATATTTATGACCATTCCTAATGCTAGTAATCTGTTAGAGAATAAATTAGGGGTTACTATGGATACATTGAATTTAGCAACGCATGCTTCTGCTTTAAACACGATACCTTTTCATGAGCATACGCCTAAATTTAGAACGGTTTTTCAACAAATGACGGATCAAGGCTACGAATTATTTTTAAGTAGGGTAGCGGAAGGTAGAAAAATGACGAGAGACGAAGTGCATGAAATTGCTCAAGGTAGAGTTTGGACAGGCGAGAAAGCGAAGGAATTAGGCTTGGTAGATGAATTGGGCGGTTTAGAGGAAGCGATAGCAGAAGCGCAAAAATTAGCAGGTTTAGAGAATTATCGTATTTCGGAATATCCAAAAGTAAAAGACCCGCTTCAACAATTTATGGATAAGTGGTTAAATATGCCAAGTGGAACTGCATCAGCGGCTACTAAGCAAGCGATTCTAAAAGAAGAAATGGGGGAGATGTATCCATTTTACAACCATTTAAGAGAAGTATCAGAAATGAAAGGATTACAAGCTAGAATGCCTTTTTTGATGGATATTGAATAGGGTATATTCTGTAAAAAGATATTAGGACAGGGTAATTGCAAGCGCAATTGCCCTGCTCTTGTTTTATGAAGAAATAAGTGAATTAGTTACCTAGACACTTTAAAATAATGGTGCTACGGAAATCCGTTGGAATTTTAAATTTGTTGGGAGAACATTATTCATACTCGATTTCATCCGAGGCAAAAAATAGCGATGGCAAAAAACATATCGTTTATTTTTTTGTTTATCCGCTACTACTTAATTCTATTATTAAAAGCGGGCAACAATATGAATCGAAGAAATCTAGAACCACACGACATTAGTTACGAAGAAGACAGTGTATCGCTGACATTTCATCCCTATAATATTTTATTGACTTTTATTTTAGCGGGCATTACGGCATTATTTTTTGCCTTTTCTGCAGCCTATTTATACACCAGAGTAACGATGGGCATTCCGCCGATTAAATTACCGAGTTTATTTTTTGTGAATACTGCTTTATTACTAGGCACAAGTTATACCATGGTTTTGGCGAAAAAAGCATACCTTAATGATGACACCGCAGGATATAAACGCATGTTAACAGTCACCATCATTATGTCCATTATTTTTGTCATTGCCCAGTTAATTGCTTGGCGACAGTTATTTGGTCAGCAAATATTCATCAATTATAGTACTACGGCTTCTTATGTGTATGTGATTAGTGGATTACACTTTGCTCACGTTTTGGCGGGCTTACCATTTTTGGGCTTATTTCTATGGACGGCACATAATCGAATGAAAGAACCTGTTAGCGTTTTAGTTTATTTTTCAGACCCCGAAAAGCAATTAAAACTAAAATTGTTGACCCGTTATTGGCATTATTTGGATGCGTTATGGATTTACCTAGTGGTCTTTTTTACGTTGAATTATTTATTGAGTTGAGACGGTTGCCAGTTGCCTATTTTTAACTGGTAATGCGCAATCGGCAACTAGTAATCCAAAATATTTTAAAACTTTTTTCTTGCCTCATGCATCCTTTTATAAAAAGGAGAGTCTTTTAAGTAGAAATCATCCAATATATTGAAATCCAACAAAAAAGCAGTCCACTAGGAACTTTATTAAAAACGAACTAGTTAGTACCGCGAATGAAACAATTTAAATCATCCGACTAAATTTTTAAAAATGAGAGCTTCTGAATGGAGTGATTTGGTTTTTGACCTAATCAATCGCTAGTGGGATAGGCGATTATCCAATAATTGGTATGTTAAAAAACTTTAAAATACATCCCAAAAAGTAGAATCAAGTGTACCTTTACGCTTGATTCTTTTTTTGTGCCTAGCGCATTGACTAACCTAAATAATTTGAAAGGACTTGTCCAAAAATTTATTAATCTTATTCTTTTCGGAAACTTCTGGATTGCCTTTTGTGCAGTAGCCATGACTTGGCAAACGGAGTTATTATTATTTGGAAAGATGGAATGGACTCCGCTGACCAGCTTTGTTTTTTTTAGTACCTTATTTTTATATGCTATTCATCGAATAGTTGGTCTAGTAAAAGTGAAGCCTTTTTTAGAAAAATATCGCTATGCAGTAATTTACCGCTTTAGAAATCACATTAAATTTTATGCTTGTTGAGGTGGAGTAGGGGCGCTTTATTTTTTCTTTCAGTTAAGCTTTGCCAATCAATTATTATTAGTTATTCCAGCTATTTTATCGTTGGGTTACGTGTTACCCTTTGTGAAAGGAAAAAAGCGATTAAGAGATTTTGATTATATCAAAATATTTTTAGTGGCTATTGTCTGGGGAGTGATTACTGTTTTAATGCCCATTTTAGAACGGACAACTACTTTGGAAATACCCCATCTATTGATTCTATTAGAAAGGATGTTTTTTATCTTTGCGATAACTTTGCCTTTTGATATTCGAGATTTGAAAATTGACGCCCATATTGAGGTGAAGACGATTCCAGGAATAATTGGCATTAAAAAAACCAAACAGTTAGCTAGGTTTAGTTTATTAATGGTACTGGTACTTGCGGTGCTAAATTGGAATTGGTTCTTTGGCTTTTATAGCTTTAGTAATTTATTAGGGCTCTTTTTTTCCATTTGTATTACTTTATGGTTAATTGAAAAAAGCGACCAAACTGATGAAGATTATTTTTTTACAGGCTTAATGGATGGGACGATGATATTACAGTTTTTATTAGTAAGTTTCTTTAATCCCTAACTAACTTCTCAATTAGATTGAATATCAATCAAATCCATATAAATAATTAATTGTTCTTTTCCTTCTAAAACGCAATTAAAGGCGATATCATTTGGTAGGAAATTAACGGTGACTTGCTGATTTTCTTTTTTCAACCCATCAGGTAATTCTGGCGTGTACCAACGATTGATGAACGTAGAATCTTCTATAGTTTCTAGTATCCAACTGCATTTACTATTCGATTGATTCTCATAATGTCGAACGGTCGCATTTGTTTTTATGGTGCAAATTCCTTCCGAAAAAGAAGTATTTCCTGCTACTTGAGCGAGGCACGCATTACGATAGCTTTTACCATCTGTGCCACAGACAGGAGAATAAATGCCAGTGCATTCGTTTTTTTTGCATTGTGTCATAGAAAGCAAAAAAAACAGATATATAACGGATTTGTAAATGGATTTCATGTCAACAGTGTTTACCAAGGGAGGGCTTAATTATAGTTACCTACAATTATTATACCTTAGTTGCTAAAAAATGAAGAATAAATAAAATGAAATCTAAGAAGAGAGAGAATTTAAATATTTCTGATACCGTTTTTCTACTTTGTCTAAATTTTTTAAGCCTTCTAATCCCTTCGATTCAATGCAAAAAGAAGCGACAACATGTCCATAACTCATTGCTTGCGTGATATTTTGAGTCGAAAGATACTTAACTAGAAAACCAGTAGCAAAAGTATCACCTGCGCCTGTCGGATCTACTACATTAATTGGATAAGTAGGAAAAATTTGCTCTTGCCCATCTTTAAAAACACTAGCGGACTTATCTCCTCTAGTTAGGACGACAATAGGAATTTGATCAATAATGGAGGGAAATAAGGATTCATAACCTAAAATATCTTCATCGCTTAGGATTAAAATATCTATTCCGTTTAATTTATTCCAGTCTAAAATTTTAGGGCTAATTTCCCTAGTGGCTTCATCCCATTGTCGCAACCATCCTTGAGGAGTAGCCGCAATAATAGTTTCTGGATGAAACGCTTTTATAAGCCCAAAGTCAACCTCATCAGCAATAGGTCCTAAATGGACTAGGGGAACGTTTTTCCACTCAACGGGCAAATCATTGACTGTAATATCAGCTGCTCTATTAAAAATATATTGAGTCCGATGAGTAGGATGGTAAACATTTTCAAAAACGGTCGTCTGGCTCGTTTTTTTATTCTGAATAGTAATATCTTGAAAGTTGGAAAGGAAGGAGAAATCATCACTAAAACTGGTGAGGACACCCGTCTTTTTGCCCAAAAAATGAGCAGCAATACTACTATAAGAAGCGGAGCCGCCAAGTGCATATCCTTCCGAAATTATATCTTGGCAAACATGACCAACGCAAAGGTAGTCCATTTTTTTAGTCATTAAATTATCAGTCAGTGCTGTATTTTTTTCTTAAAAGTCAATGATCATTAATCATTTGTGGCGAACCACTTATGACTAATGATCAATGACTAGTGATTACTAGTAATAATAATCTAAACCTAAATGCGTAATTAAATCTTCCCCTTGCATATGGCGCAGGGTATTATTAATTTTCATTAATTGCTTGAATAAATCGTGTTGAGGTGGT
>JAULCF011307882.1:0-14274 GCA_032361265.1 Devaleraea mollis
GCGATAGATCTGGCCGGTTTCGTGATCAGAAACGAGCACCCCGTCGCCGTCGACCAACAGGTGTTGTGGTGACTCAATGCCGTCGAGGAACAGTTCTGGTTCGTGGGGGCCGGTGGCCGGCGAAGTCCGAGGAATGGTTACGACCTGGCCCGGTAACCACAAGGTCACGATGAAGGTGTCTGGATCCCATGGGGCGATGACGATCGACGTGGGTGTTGCGCCAGCTCCAAACAACGCATGTGATCGTGGCGACGCCGCGCACAGCTCAACAGTGCCGCCGTATTCGACGACCGGACGGTTGTCGTCGACACATTGCGGCCAGCCTGCATCGTCACCCAGTTCAATGGCCACCAACTCGTCCGATGCGCGCTGCTCATCGAAGTTGCCGTCGGTCATCTCGACCGACCACAGCTGACCGTCGGCATCGACCACATGCGCGTAGGCATGTTTGAATCCGGTGGCGATGACTGCGGGCGCCTGCGAACCCAGCGCTGCATCATCGATACCGAACAAGGTGCCCGATCCCGGTACCCGATCAGGTCCACGCTTAGAGCCCGAGGTGTTGTAGAGGAGTTGGCCGTCGGGTGTAACCGTGAGCGTGCCTTCCGATCGGCCATTCGACGGGAGGTCATCGGCCACGATCTCTCGGCTTGCCCCGGGTGCAAGTGTGGTGACCGACAGCTGGTCGCGTTCCATGATCCAAAGCAGATCGCCAGCTACGGCGATGCCGGTTGGCTTGTCGAGCCCCTCTTGCAACACGGTTCGGTCGCTGAGATCGTCGGCGGCCACGAGCAGAATGCGACCTACTCCTTCGTTCTCACCGCCCCCGAGTTCAGCGACAACCAGATCGCCAGCTGACGAGAAGACCATCTGTGTCGGACGGTCGAAGCCTTCGGCCCAGACCCGGGTCTGGTAGCCATCGGCTGTCGCCAGCCCAAGAGGATCTGCGGCAGTGTTGGCGGTTGAAGCAGACGAGCCACACCCGACTGCCACCATGCAGCACACCAGAACGATGGCCCAGTTGCGTCTCACAGCTCTAGTGAAACACAGCGGGCGGAACTAAAGACACCACTAGTTGCGGGCTCGCAGCGCATGGAGGGCATCTTCTGTAGCCCGGTTCGCCGGCAGCAGCGTCTCCAGCCGTAGTTCCTGCAACGTGATGTCCGACGGTGATGCCAGCCGGGCCATGGTCGTAAAGAACGACAACACGTCGTCATCGAGCTTCAGCTGCAGTGGCAACAAGAGCTCATGCACACTCGGCACACGCGACAGAGCCCGGGCGCCGGGCATGTCCGGGTAACCCTTGACCTGTTCCAGCAAGGCCAACAGTTCTGGGTCACCCGGCGACTCGTCTGCTTCTCGTTCGAGACGTAACAGGATCGCAGCGGCGGCATCGTGCCAGTTCTGAGTGATGGTGCGCATGCCCTCAGGGTGGAGCACCAGATGTACAAGATTTCCCGCGTGCGCCTGGGCGCTCACCGGCAGCGATGCGATGAGATTGCCCGCCGCACTGTTTGCCATGACCAGGTTCCAGTGTCGATCGATGACATAGGCCGGAAACGGGTCGTGGGCATTCAACATGATGTCGAGTGCCCGCCGGATCTCAGCCATTTCCGGATGATCGATGCTGCGCTCGGGGTACACGGGAGCGAATCCAGCAGCGACCAGCATGCCATTGCGGTCTCGTAGCGGCACATCGAGGACCAGGCCAAGATGCATGACCATCTCGCGGCTCGGCCGAGATCGTCCTGTCTCCAGAAAAGAGATGTGGCGCTGCGATACACCCGCAGCACCAGCGAGGGTGAGCTGGCTCTGATTTCGTCGACCCCGCCAGGTGCGCAGCACATCGCCGAATTGGTCACGAGTAAGCACATCAGCCATGCAGTGACCGTACGCCAGTTGCTGGATGGCTGCGATTACCTGGCAGGTAATCCTGACTAGCCGCCGAGCAACTGCGACGCAGCCGGCTTCATGTAGAACAATTCGAGTTGGATGTTGTCAGGGTCACGAAACACGAGCACATCCCACAAATCACCGTCGTCAATCGGACTGTGGTCAATACCGCTATCGGCGAGCCGTATGGCCCATCTTTCGAGCTCGGCGCGCGAACTCACATTGAACGACAGATGGTCAAGACCAACGTGGTGTTCGTCGAATGTGCCCGCGTTATTGTCGTGCTGCACCAGGCCAAGGATGAGCAGCGTGGGTGGGTGCACCAAATAGCGCGACGACAGGTGATGCTCGTCGTTACGGCCGTCGAGCAGACGGCTCATACCGAGCAATTCGCTATAGAACTGCTCGCTTCGGTCCATATTGGTGACTGTCAGGTCAATATGGGAAATACCGGTGATCGTGGGGTCGGCCATAGCGGTCATGAAGTGTCCTTCAGGTAGTCAGGACCCCAGATTGCGGCCAGATGGCCGAGACTGCAATTACCCAAGACGTCGTTGAAGCCGAGAAATTACAAGAAATGTGTGGACGTAGGGACTGGCCCCCAAAACCACAATTTCGGCGTCCAAAGCCACTACCTTGACCAACGTAAACCCGGCCCGCCACCACAACGTGTGGGCCACGAACTGCGCAAGGCGGAGTAGAAATATGACGAAGAACAAGAACCTCACCACACTGTTTGGGGCCCTCATGGCGCTCGCGCTGCTCGCCGCTGCATGCGGTGGCAGCGACGATGCCAGTGCTGCAGACCAGGAAGTTATCGATGCAGTAGCTACCCAACTGCGCGCCGAAGGCGACGTGCCTCCTGAAGTCGACGTCGACTGCATGGCCTCGGCAATGGTTACTGGTCTTGGCGGCGCAGACGTAATGGCCGACAGCTACGGCCTCACTGCTGAATCAATCACAAACGGTCAAGAGCCTGATGAAGTTGAACTTTCTGTCGACGCCGCTCGCTCACTTGCCGACAACACCATGGCATGTGGCATGGACGAAGTCATGGCCTCAGAGATGACCGGCGACGGCATGTCCGAAGACGATGCATCATGTTTGGTCGACAAGCTCGACGACGACGCAATGCGCGACCTGTTCGCAGCTGAGTTCATGAGCGATGCAGATGCTGACCGCATCGGCGAAGCTGCTGAGGAAGCCTTGTTCGGCGGCATCTTCGATGCCATCTCTGATTGTGATATCGATCCGAACGCACTCGGTCTGTAAGACCACTTCAGAACAAAACGACCACTGGCCGGTTCCTTGGGGAGCCGGCCAGTTGCCGTTTTAGGACGCGTGAAGCGGTCAGCCAGGGCGGACGGAAGCGATCCATTTGTCGGCGACTTCGAGGCGACGGGTGAGCGCCGAGATGGTGGCTTCGGTGATGCGGTCTACGCCCGAGTCACGGTTCAGCCGCACATTGACCTCGCGATGGCCCAGGCCGGTGCGGCCGACTATCTCGCGCACCCGGTCGGCGTTCTTGTCACGTAGATCAGTCTTGATCTGAGCGCGTGACTTGCCGGTGTCCTCGGTAGCTGCTGCGGGGGATCCCCACGGGTCAACGACTTCGGCGGCTTCGCGACCGGGCAGAGGCGGCGGGGGAGGCAGATCGACCGGGAAACCTTCGAGATCCTCGGGGAGGACAACCATCTTCTCGTCGGGATCGATGCCATCGGTTGGAGCATTGCTTGATGCACCGTCGATCACGGTCGACGACAACGCTTCGAACAGTGACATCTGCTCGTCGCCGCCACGTTCTTGGGCGACCTCGTCGAAGCCTTCTTCGCCCGCACGTTCCTTGCGCAATTCGATGCTGTGACGACGCTGCTCGGCGATGTTTACGGCGTGGGAACGCAGCCGCAGATCGTCGGGCAGGTACATGTACGCCTTCTGATCACGGATACCGGTGGTCCACCGAGCGATACGGCCAACCGCCTGGCGGAAAAACATGGCCGTGGTGGTCGTGGTAGCAAATACGGCGACTCGCAGCCGGGGGATATCGACACCCTCGCTAATCATGCGCACCGCGACAACCCACTGCTCGTCGCTCTTGGAGAATGCGTCGATCACGTCGCTGGCACGAGGATCATCGGAGAGCACAATGCGGGCGGTGACCCCATGACGGCGTTCGAGGAGGTCGACGATTGACCGAGCGTGCTCGTGGTCGGTAGCGATGATCAGTCCGCCGGCATTGGCATGGGTCTCGCGAATAGATGTCAGCTTGGCGTGCGCCTGGCCGAGCACGGTACGGATCCACTCGCCATCGGGGCTGAGCGCGGTTCGGAGGCGTGCGCCCCACTCGTTACTGGCGAGTTCGTCTTCGAAGGTCGCTTCGATCAGCGCACCTTCGGCATTGATCCACTCCATATGGCCGTCGAAACGGGGGAAGTAGACGGGGCGCACCACGCCGCCGTCTTTGAGCGCTTCGCCATAGCCATATTCGTAGTCGGGCTCGGCATCGCCGTAGTCGCCCCAGGAGTACTTGACGAACGGAATGGGACTGTCGTCGGTGCGGAACGGGGTGCCGCTGAGCAACAGGCGAGTGGCGGCTCCGCTGAAGGCCTTCTCGACGCCATCGCCCCAGCTGCGATCGCTCGCCGCATGGTGGACTTCGTCGAGAACCACGATGCCGCCGCGGCTGTAGGCGGCAAGGTCGGTCCAGGACGACGCGGCCTGGGCATAGGTAACGACCACACCATGCATATCGACCGCGGGCTTGCCGTTGCTGGCTGACCACGCCGGGTCCAGGTGAAAGCCGAACCGAAGGGCGGCGTCGGCCCATTGCTTCTTCAGGTGCTGGGTCGGCACGACGACGACAAAAGGTCGGGCTGTTCCGGCGCACCACTGGCGAGCGGCTACGAGGGCGAACGAAGTCTTTCCGGCACCCGGGCAGGCCACCGTGAGAAATGAGGGAGCCTCGTTGGCGATGAAGGCGCGCAATGCTTGCTGTTGCCAGGACCGCAGAATGACACTCTGCTGTTTGGCGGGGGGCTGCTTCGGGGCTATGCGAGTCGCTTCCATCGGAAGGGGTAACTTAGGTCGCTTCGCGCCTCAGGTGGGGTCTTTCCGGCGGCAATATTTGTCACACCTTTTTCGGGGTCAGCCGGCGCCGAAAATGTCAGGCGCTGAGGCGCACAGAACCGCTGTTTATGCGCTCTAACACCTGAGCGCAGACCTGGTCAGGGGTGGCGGTAGTGGTGTCGATGACATGTGTTTCGTACTGCGCCAATTGATCGAAGTGGCCGTGCATCGTGCGCACAACTGCGTCAGGCGCGGGTGTGTCCGAGCGATTCACAGCTCGATCGATGCTGGTCTCGAGGTCAGCACGAAGAACCACATAGTGGACTTCGCAGTCGCCGGTCACGGCCTGCATTCGCTCAAGAAACCATGGCCCGTAGATGCCATCGAGAATCGTGGTGTAACCGTTGGCGGCATACTCACACGCGGCCCGGGTGCTGATGTCGACAACGATCTGATTCTGATCGTGGGACTCGGTCGTTGAAGGGTCGTGCCAATCGCCGACGATGTACCGGAAGAAGTGATCGCCGAGCACATGAGTGCTGCGAGCAAACTCCTGTGCGAGTAGCGCAGCGACCGTGGTCTTGCCAGACCCGGGCGGGCCAGACAACACAATCAGGGGAGCAGACATGAGAACTCCTAGGTACGGAATGAATGAGGGCAGGGTGAACGAGGCCTGGGTCAACTATGGCAGGGCCAACTAGGGCAGGGTGAATACGACGTAGCCCCGAGCGGCTCCGGCGACGAACAGGCCGTTGTCGGCCTGAATCAGATGCGGATTCACCACACCAGGAATGTCAACGAGAGTTGTTGGTTCCGATTCGGGGGTGGTCAGATCCCACAGCCGAACTCGCCCATCGTCGCCGGTGGAAATCAGTCGGTCATTGGGCAATGCGACCAAGGAGATCGTGCGTGACCGTTGGCCATTGAGTCGAATGTGATTCTGAGCCAACCCGTCGACCGTATAGATGTAGATGCCATCGCTGCCGGCGGAAGCAATACGGCCGTCGGGCAGTTCGATGAGGACATCGACGGGTGCGGTGTGCAGGTCGAACACCGGGATTTGTTCGGGGTTGTCGAAGTCGATGATACGAACGGTCATGTCTTGGCCGGCCGATGCGACCAAGCCGCTGCTGAGCGCTACGACATGGTTCACACCGCTGCCGTGAGCTTCGACCGACGCAACTTCTTCGGCAAAGTCGTGGAAACGAACGGATCCGTCGGCGTGCCCGGTCACGACACCAAGCGCATCTCGGACATCGAGCGAGGTGGCTCCGGGACCAACGGTGAACTCAACCAGTCCGGCAGCGTCGCCTGAGGGTTGGCTAACTCGGAGAACACTCGACGCGTCGAGCGACACGATGTCGCCGGTTTGCAGGCTGGCGACACCCACTACTGGTGCATCGTGTTGGGTGAGCACGAGGGGTTCAGAGGTCACCGACGTGCTCGCCAACACGACCTTGCCGTCGAGGCCACCGGTGATGAACTGATCGTTGTCCCACGGATGGATTGCTGACAGATTCCAGTCGTGGGGCGAAATGACAGGGCGGCTCGGCGGCACCACGAGGTCCCAGACTCTGCCGGTGCCGTCGCCGCTGGTGGACACCAACCTGCCGTCGGGCAGTGCATCGAGGCCACTGATGATGTCGCCGTGGCCTTCGAGGACTCGCAACTGCGTCTGTGATTCGACATCCCACAGGCGAATCGTGGTGTCGTCGCCACCCGAGACCAGAGCGGTTGTTCCGTCGGCGAGCGTTAGCTCAAAGAGCGACCGAATTGCTCCGATATGGCCGGGGAGTATCACGGGGTTGGCGGCGCCGTCTTCGGCATTCACGACGTGGATGCTGCCATCGACTGATGCGGCGGCGATCCTGCCGTCGGCCATAACCAGCATGGCGGTTACGGGCGCACCGAGGGTGCTGATTAGACCCGGGGTGTCAGCTCCATCGGCGGGCCATAGTCGAATGATTCCGTCGACCGCAGCGGTCGCGATCGCTCCGTCGCTAAGTGCGGCCACGGCGGTGACCTCAACGTCGTGGGGAAGAATGATGCGGTCAGTAGGGGTGGCACTGTCGAAGACGTCTACGTCGCCGTCGACCGAGGCAATCGCCAGTCGACCGTCGGTGAGTTCAGCAGCCGCAGAAATCGCTTCGTTGTGCACGGCGATAATGACGGGCTCCGACGCCGTCACGAGGTCGATCACAGTCATATTGCCGGCGGCGTCGCCAGCAATGACCCGCTCGTCACGCGTGCGTTCCAAGACCGTGAGCGGTGATGGCACGTTGAGCACGTCGGGATTGGCCAAGGTCACATCGGCGCCCCAGTCGACCAAGCGACGGTCGGCCCCTGACGTAAGAACACGTCCGTCGTCGGAGACCACCACACCGGTTATCGCAGCGGTGTGCCCGGTCAGCACGGCTCGATTCGCAGGACTCACCGCATACGTCGAAGCGGTTATCTGAGCGGTTCCGGAATTGAGAATGGGTGATGTCTCGGCCCAAAAGGTCGGCGTCTCGGGTGCCGGTTCAGGGGTAGCGGTCGCGGCCGCTGTCGGCTCGGCGGTAGCGGCGGTAGTCGTTGGATCGGTGCCTGGCTCGGCCGTAGCGGTAGCGACTTCTGGGGAAGCGGCGGTGTCGGCGCCGTCGTCGCGTTGGGTGAGCAGATACCAGCCTGCGAACCCGATGCCAGCGAACACCGCCAGCACAGCCAGGGCTCCGGCAATTGCTTTCCACGGTCGTTTGGGTCCGTACAAGCGGACGTCGTCTTCTTCGTCGACCTTGTCGCTACGCAGAAAGGCGGGCGACTCGACCTGGTCGCCGGTGCGGTCGGCCTGCGGAAGCAGAATTGTGTCGGGCGCCGCAGAGGCAGATGGAAGTTCATCGCGGTGATGCTGGTCGCCGCCGTCTAGATCAACGTCGGTCTCAGCGGGCAGCGCAGTGTCGCGGAGAAAACCCGTGTTACGGCGAACCTCGGCCGCAGCGTTCTGGTCTGGGAGCTCCTGATCCAGAACGTCGAGCTCGGACTCGTGCTGATCCAGAAGGTCGGGGTCTGGTGCGTCGGGGGCAGAGGCGTCTGGAGCAGGTGCGTCTGGGCCAGGGCCGGTCGCGGCGCTGCTCGCATCTGCCTCGGGACTTGGTTGCTTCTTGATCCAGTCAGCCACCACGGAGACCACGGTGTGGGCCCGTTCGGCGCGGCTAGGCGAGAACAGCTCACCGAGCTGCGCCGCAAAGTCATCACCTACGGCGTCGATCGGGCGATCGGCATCGGCAGATTCGCGGATCGTCTGGGCGATCTTGCGAACCTCGCCGACTGTCTCCGGGCTCAATTGTTCGTTATGTTCAGCTGCCCACAAATCGAGGGCTGCGGCCACGCGCACGCGCTTCTCCACTGGTATTAGTGTCATCCATCATCGCAGGTGGATGCTGGCACGGGGGGTATTGGGTCTCTATGTATAAGGTTTGAGCGTGGCCCTTGACCTGATGCCCGTGAGCACAGAAGCACCTCGCTGTAGTGAGTTTGCTCGTTCGATCGCTGTTCTTCCACCTGGAACCGGACTGTTTCTCGACCGAGTCATTCTGGTTTCGGTCCCGTTGCCCTGGCCAAAGCCGGCGCTGAAGCACGAGACCCTCCTGCCGTTGGCGCCAATGATCGCCAGTTCAGCAGTGATGAGTCGGTTGTTTGCTGTTGAGCCAGTGGGCGAACACATCGAAGTCGAGGTCTACGAACGCTCGGGAGCCACGACCGAACATCATCGCTGGGAAGTCGCCGATGCCGATGCATTGCAGCAGGCGGTGGCCGCTATCGCGAGCTGTCCTGTTGGATCACTCGATGGGCTGCCGAGCGCAAGCACGGGTTTGGTACGCACCAAATCAGCCTCGATCCCGCCAACGTTTCTGGTCTGCACCCAAGGCAGTCACGACAGCTGTTGTGGAACCAGCGGCGTCGCACTGGCCGACGAGATCGAAGCCACTCGTCCCAACTACACCGTGCGCCGAGTGAGCCATACCGGAGGGCATCGCTTCTCGCCGACGTTCTTGGCCTTTCCCGAAGGTCGCATGTGGGCGTTCGCTGATCTGGACTTGGTCGACCGCGTTGCAGCAGACACCGTGTCGGCTCGCGACGTCACCCATCATTCGCGTGGCTGGTGGGGATCCAAGGTCGGCCCGGCGCAAGTTGCCGAGAACGCAATACGGGCCGAACGGTGCGACGTCGCATTCGTGGAACCCATCGTGGAGCCACTCGACGGCGCGGACGGCAAGCCAGCGTCGCTCTTTCGAGTGACGGTCGATGACAGCACCTGGCAGGTGCAGGTGAACGTTGCCCGGACTATCCCATCAATTGCGTGCGAGTCTCCGGGCGGACTTCCCGCTAAGCCGGGTCGCGAGTTCGCCTGGTCTATCGAACGCACATGAGCGCTCCTGCATCTACAAGTGGCAAAGTAGGGACATGAGCGACTACACCGGCAGTGCCTCCTCAGAGCCCAGCGTCCCAGCTCCCGAGGCGGCGCGGCCCAGTTCGGGCCTCATCTCGTCGGCGTCTGCACCAGCCGGCGGTCGGGTCTTCGAGGTATGGGCTGACTCCGAGGCCCAAGTTGACGCAGGGCCAAGCCCCGTCAACGAGCCAACCGCGTCCGTTCCAACCATCGAGCTGAGCGCGACCGAGTGCCGGTTGCTTGGAGCAATGATCGAGAAGTCGTTCCTGACACCGGACATCTACCCGATGACCACGAACGCGATGGTCACCGCGTGCAACCAGAAAACCAACCGGGATCCTGTCGTTGACTATTCGGCCGTGGACATCGACACGACCTTGATGGAACTACGGGAACGGAACCTGGTTCGGCGAGTGCACTCGCCGGGATCGCGGTCCACGAAACATCGCCAAACGTTAGACGAGGCACTGGCGCTCAACGAGCGGCAACTGGCGCTCGTGTCGGTGCTCCTTCTTCGAGGGCCACAGACGTTGGGCGAACTACGGATCCGGACCGAACGCCACGACGTTGGCTTCGATGACCTCGAAGTCGTCGAGGCTTGCCTCGAGGCATTGGCGAGCCGGACGAATCCGCTGGTGAAGCAACTGCAACGCCAACCTGGTCACAAGGAAAACCGTTGGCAACACCTGCTGATGTACGCCGGAGCGGTCGAAGAAGCCGCGATCGCCGAGTCCAATCAGTCACCCGAACGGTCCGCGGAACCGGTGCGTCGCGATCAGCCCGCGGCCACAGCCACACCGGCACTCACGGGGCGAATCGATGAGCTCGAGGCCCAAGTCGCCACGCTGCAACGCCAACTTGCTTCGCTGGCCGACAAGCTCGGCGAGCCACTCGAGTAGCGGCCTTGCACATCGTTGTCGTTGTTAACGGCGAGCTTCCGTCAAACCCCACAGCGTCGCTAGCCCTACTGTTGTCGCAGGCAGATCAGCTGGTGGCCGTCGACGGCGGACTGGCGCACTGTGTACAGCTCGGGGTTTGGCCATCTGTGCTGATCGGCGACCTTGATTCGGCGCCGCCAGAGCTTGTGGCTCAGGCCGAACAGCGGCAGGTGCGCTTGATCGAGTTCCCTGCCAACAAGGATGCAACCGATCTTGAATTGGCGCTCGAGTTCGCGGCCAACGCTGGTGCCACGGCCCTCACGGTTGTGGCGGCGTTTGGCGGGCGGCTCGACCATGAGTTGGCAACGATTGGGTTGCTGGCGTCGGATCGTTGGCGTCACCTCGACGTGAGAGCGACCGATGGCGACCGACTACTGCAGGTGGTGCGAAGCGCGTGTCACCTGGCGTTGGAAGCAGGCACGTCGATCTCCTTGGTGCCGTGGCACCACGATGCGATCGGTGTAACCACGAGCGGCCTGCAATGGCCGTTGCGGGGAGAAACCCTGGTGCTCGGGTCGACGCGAGGCGTCAGCAATGTGGCTGAATCATCAGCGCAAACCGTGACACTCGACGCCGGCGTGCTGCTCGTGATTACCGATCCCACGAGCGACTGAAACGGAGCGCAGCTCAGTGGTGGCTGTTGCCTTCGGGCACTCGATCTTGGGCGCCAGCGAGACCTGAGACTAAGACCTCGAGCACGTCTTCCAGCGTGATGATGCCGATCGCTTTGCCGTTGGCCATGGCGAGCGCAAAGTGCTGACGATTGGCCTGCAGCATTTCGAGCGCATCTTCGACGGCCATCCGGTGATCGACGGGCAGGAGACGACGCTTGCGATGTGATGGCAATGGCTCAGACCAGACTTGGCCGTCGACAGAAAGCAGGTCTTTGGCGTGAACCCAGCCAACCAGTGCGCCGCTCTCACCGGTGAGTGCAAGGCGGCTGTGGCCGCTTGCGGCCATGCTCTGTTCGATCTCAGCGACCGATGCATTGGCCGGCGCGGTAGCAACCTGATCGAGCGGCACAACCGCCTTTTCGATCGATGCGCCGCCGAGCTCAAGCGTGTTGGATAGCAGCGTGAAGTCGTAGCCGTCCAGGATCTGTCCGTCGCGGGCTTCTTCGAGCAGCTTGCCGAGTTCTTCCGGCGTCTTTGCCGATGCCCGTTCATCGAGTGCAGTGACACCCATGGCGCGCAGCACCAGATTGGCCAGCGTGTTCAATAGCCATACGAGCGGGCCAGCCAACCGCACGAAGGCGGCGTGGATGGGAGCCAGCCACATGGAGGTCCGAGGCGCATCGGCGAGCGCAATGTTCTTCGGCACCATCTCGCCGATGAGGATGTGCAGGAATGTCACGAGCGACAAGGCGATGATCAAGCCCACCGTGTGCTTTGGGCCATCGCTTAGTCCGGAAAGAACGGTGTTCTCAAGCAGCTTGGCCACCGACGGCTCGGCGACGAGACCGAGCGCAATAGAACACATCGTGATGCCGAGCTGGGCGCCCGCAATCTGAGTGTTCAGATCAGTGATAGCGGCCAGGGCGATTTTTGCTCGCTTGTTGCCTTCGTTGGCCTTGTCTTCGAGTTGGGCCCGTTGGGTCGCAATGAGACCGAACTCGACGGCGACAAAGAAGCCGTTGGCGAACAGCAAGACGAAAGCGATGAGTAGCGCAACACCGATACTCATTGGTCGTCCTCGACAGCGATCGGCGCCGGGGCAGTCACGCGCACCTTTGCGATACGCCAGCGATCCATCTCGGTGACTTCGAAGGACCACTGCTCCCACTCGAATGTGTCGCCCAATGACGGAATTCGTTGGAGTTGGTCGAGCGTGAAGCCGGCAATTGTTTCGAAGTCGCCTTCGGGAATGGCCAGGCCAGTTGCTTCTTCGACCTCGTCGGGATGCATGCCGCCGGTGATGATGTAGTGGCCTTCGCCAACCTGTTTTACGTCGCTGGAGGTCTTACGGTCGTGCTCATCGTCGATCTCACCGACGATTTCTTCGACGATGTCTTCGATGGTCACGATGCCAGCCAGGCCACCATGCTCATCAAGCACGAAGGCAAGATGGCGGTCGTCGCTGTACATCTCGTCGAGCAACGAGTCGAGCTCACGGGCTTCTGGGACCACGAACGCGTCGGTCATACAGTCGCTGACACTCACCGCAGAACGTTCGCCAGGGGCTACTCCGAGCGCTGATTTCACATGGACTACGCCAAGTACGTCGTCGGTGTCGTCGCCGATTACCGGGAAACGCGAATGGCCAGTCTCGCTGGATAGGCGGCACACATCAGCGAGGGTGTGATCACTTTCGACGACAGTCAGGTCGACTCGGGGCACCAGGATATCGCCAGCTGATTTCTCGGCGAAGCGGATGGTACGGGTCAGGCGGGTCACGTCTTCGGGGTCGAGCGTGCCCTCTTCGCCGGAGGCTCGAATCACCCATTCAAGCTCGCTCATCGAAGCAATGCCGTGCAGCTCTTCGCTGGGCTCCATGCCCATTTTCTTCACGATGGCGTCGGCCATGTTGTTCACAACCTTGACGACCGGGCGTACGAGGAAACCCCAGAACGCGATGCCACGGGCGAGCACTCGTAACACCGGAAGCGGTTCGGCAATGGCGAGTGTTTTGGGGACTACTTCGCCCATCACCACCTGCAAGATGTTGGCCAGCGCAAACGAAATTGCGACGGTGAGCCAGCGAGAGGTGTCTTCGCCCACCAATGGATCGATAAGCGGACTCAACAGGCGTCGGCCGAGCGGAGCGGCTAGGAAACCGAAGATCAGCGACGAAATAGTGATGCCCACTTGCGCAGCCGACAGGTGGAACGAAAGCTCGCTCAGCAGCTTCTGCACCGTTGGCCACGGCTTCTTGCCGTCGGCGGCCCGGACCGACACCTGAGCGCGATCGACTGCTACAAGCGCGAATTCATCGGCAACAAAGAAGGCATTGGCGCCGATTAAGACAAATACAGCAATTAATGACAGCGCGGTAGTCAGAGACCGAGAGTGTAGAACTTCAGTGAACGTGTCACGTTGATCTTGTGGGCAGCCGCGACCAACCGGCCGCGCCATCCATGTAGTCTGGTCTGATGCGCAAGTGGCTCATGTTGGCCGTAGTGGCCATGAGCCTGCTGTTGGTCGTCCCTGTTGATGCGCAAACATCTCTTGATCGGGCCCGAGAGGACGTAGCGTCGACCACTGACCGGCTCGAGGCATTTCTTGTCGACCTCGAAGAGACCCAACGGCGAGGCAACGAACTTGCTGGCCAGTTTTGGCAGACCCAAAGTGGTCTCGAGGCGCTCGACATCAAGATCGCGGACAATCAGGCCATTGCGGATGACCTCTCGGAGCAGGTTGCTGGTCTGCGGGCCCAAGTAAAGGTCATTGCAGTCGACCAGTACATGAGCCGGGTCGACGACCTTGCTGTGGGCGATCACGAATCTGAAGCCGACCGAGCAGCCGCCGAAACGCTCGCCCGCATCGTGGTTGGCGCAGACAACGATGCCATTGGTCAACTTGCGTTGGTCGGAGCCGAGTCAGACAGGGTGAGCGAGTCACTCGCCGCCCAACGCACCGAACAGGTGGCGACCCTGGCCGAAGTACAAGCGACCCAGCAGTCCATTGTCGACGAACTCGATCGACTGGCGTTGCTACGTTCGGCGGTGGCAGCCGAACTGCTCGATCTCGAAGGGGCCCTCGTCGAGCTTGAACAGGCCGAGTCAGAACGCCAAGCCGCGGCCGCGGATCAAGAGCGGGCGGCAGAAGAACGACGTCGGGCCGAAGCGGCCGCCGCAGCGGCTGCGGCGCTGGCTCGTCAGGTGCCAACACCAGCGCCGACTCCACTACCAACCTCCGAGCCAACACCAGTCCCCACGGCGGTGCCGAATCCTCAGTTGCCTGATGCGACTGCGACGGCGGTGCCGAATCCTCAGTTGCCTGATGCGACTGC
>JAULCF011308993.1:0-35557 GCA_032361265.1 Devaleraea mollis
TTAATATTGAAATTATTAATCGCATCCTCAATTTCTATTCCTTGATATCTTTGTTTTAAGTATAAATGAGTAATCCCATTATGTTGAGTTTGATACTCACTACTAATAATTATATCACTTATATCAAGAGCTTGATAATGCCCAGTTTTTATTAAATGCTCACTGGCAATGTCGAATGAGTTTTGTCCAAACGAACAATTAGCAATAATTAAAAAAATAATTAATTGGGTAAATTTTAGATGCATGGCAGTTTAGTTTTTCTTAATGAATGTTTCCTATTGGTTCAAAATGAATTTATATGGTCGTTTGTTTCAATATAGCAGGCACTTAAGCTAAAGCTCGTAATGATTTTTGATTTACGTTTTTTGTCTTAATTAAAAGTGCCTGCTATCTATGACCAAATGAATTCATCTAGCTCCTTCCTATTTCTATAAATATAATTTTTTATCAAATAAAAATATAATTTCACTTGAATTTAAATTACTTATGTATAATTTCAGACCAACACGCATCTACCTTACTGTGCAAACACAAAACATCTCATTGTCAAAATAAAATAGGGAAAGCCATTACTGACTTCCCCTAAGGTTTCACTCACATCCTTTCAAACAACCAGTCTATTAATCTGGACGAAATTTATTACAATCTATTGGGTGATTTTTGCACTATATTTGAAAGTATTTGCAGCAGAACGGTTTTTCACTTCTACCCGAATGTATTTTCCGTTTGCATTATTAACAGTAAAACTTTTTGTGCTTTTTGCCTTTCCATTTGGAAACTCGTAACTAGCTACATAAGTACCTGATCCGTTTTTAGTATTTGCAGTATATACTGTAACCATTGTTTTCGCTTTACCACCAGTCTTTTGAACTTTTACAGTTACTCTGTTCTTACAAGCTGGTTTACTTGAAGTATATTTCCCTAAAGTATTCCCAACTACATTTCCTGTTTTTGATCCAAGACTTGTAAAATTACAAGGCAAATCCCCTGTACGTCTTAAGGTCACCTGGTATAGAACATTAGTATTTGCACCCGCTCTTCCTACATGAACTTTTACTTTTCCATAACCAGCAAGGGAGCTGCTACCTGATTTACTTTTAAAATCTGTAATCGTAATATTCCCTTTTTTTGATTGAGTAGCATTTAGCTTAGTATTTAATAAAATACTATTGGAAGAGCCTTGATACTTTCCAGTGATATCAAGATTCATCTTTCCTTTTTTATTATTTCTTGCTTTAGTTTTTGCTTTCCATTCGTAAACTCCTGGCTCTAATTGAATATTATCAAAGTTTTTTGTGGTATGAGCAAAGTCTAAATAACTGGTCGTCAAACTACCAGAATTCCAGTTTCTGTCAGCGAACACATCTACAATATCTCCATTGCCATCAACAGTAATTGTGATTTCATCTGCTACAATAGGATTATTCGATGCGAATCCGATCATTGGAATAAAAAGTAAAAAAGCGAAAGTTTTAAATAAGTTGTTTAACATTTTAAAAGAAATTTAAGGTTAAGAAAATGATTAATTAGGGGTGTTCTTTGACAGGTCGATCTTAGATCAACTCTATTTATTTTTAAATATTTAGTGATGTTTTTTTAATTAGTGAAGACAGATAATGGTCTCCAGAACTTAATCAAATAAGCAATCTTTATCGTTTTGCAAATTCAATTTTTAGTTCAAAATCTGCTTCGGTAAGACCTTCAGCACCTGCAACACCAATTAGGATATTGTAAGGTTTTCGAATGGACATATACTCGATAGATTGAGGTTTTGCAGGAGCTTTTACATTTGGCTTGCCTGCATAGATTGGATAAGAAGCTTCGCAGCTAATTGCTCTAAAAATCTCTGGTGGAGCATCGTAATTATTAGCTCCTAATCTTAATGCATAGAGATTAACTCGATGTTTTTTACTTTTTGGAGTCACTGTGATATTAACTTTAGATCCTGCTGGCATCTGTACTCGATATAATACATGGTTTCCTTTGTATTCAAAAAATCGAGTAGCAGGAAAACAAGCAATCTGACTACTAGCAGCCCATTGCAAAGGCATAATAAATCCAGCATTTAAATTTCCATCCATTACGATAGAAGGTTGGTAATCTAAGTCTATCACCTCTGCTTCAACAGCTTCCTGTGCAGAAAGAGAACAGCTCAAACTAAGAAAGAACAAACTAAAAAGCATTGAGAAACGAATCATTATTATTTGGTTTTTTGTTAAAAAAATAAGCAAACAGATTCAACATAATTATTTACGTCTACTTAATACAAAGAAACAATAAGTTCGTCTTCGGTTCTTCACCTACTTGGGTGATTTTGATTTTATTAAGGATTGTTAAGAAAATGGTAAGAAAGAAGAGGCGTAATTAAGGTATTGGGTTCTTAGAGTATGCTAAGAACCCAATACTACTTTATAATGGTTAGACAGAACTGTCTAATTCGGAATCGAATAGATTATAAAAATATTATTTATTTTTATTTTCTAACTAGGATACTCTTTACAAATTGTTCATTTCCTATTTCAAACTTTAAAAAATAAACGCCTTCTGGCTGATTAGAAAGATCTACCTCAAGCTCTGCATTTCCATTAGTTTCAAATAATTGAGCATTAAGTATTTGACCTTGTGCGTTTAAAACTTCTAAAAGAACTTGTCCTTTTATTTCATTAGAAAACTGAATCGTACTTATCCCCTGAGTAGGATTTGGAAAAACCTGTATCCCGTTTTGAGTATTATCTAACTCAGCAGAAACAACATTAGAGTAGTTTTCTTTTCCATCTAAATCAACTTGACGAAGGCGATAATAATAAGTTGTTCCTCCTTTCACCTCCTCATCAGCAAACTTATAATTTGTAGCGAAGTCACTTTCTGTTTTAGCATCTAGCCAAGCTACGGATTGAAATTCATTTGTATCTCCTGAACTTCTTTGCAAATCAAATCCTTTGTTGTTAGTCTCCGATGAAGTTGACCAAAATAAATTAATTTCCAAATTCTCCTGATCAGGGATTGCTCTAAAAGTTGTCAACTCTACCGGCAGCGGTCCTGAGCCAAACAAATCTTCTTCTGGAATAAATGGAACCTCAGGTGGTAAATCAAAAGCCTCTGTTTGATCTGTTCGACTCCCTGAGCTACCTTGTGAAGCAGAGAAACCGGCACCTCTTCTAGCGAAGACATTCCAAATTATATTTTTATTTGCTCCTGCATTATTATCCATATCCGCATCTAGGATAGCATCTCTACCATCGATAAATCCAGGACTACAAGGCTGACCTTTAAGTCCATCTAAAATTAATTGTGCAGTTATGTTATTTCCTCCAGTACCATTATACAGGTCCATATCCAAACCATGCTCTGCAATCATTGCCCAGTTTAAATCCCAAATCATTGTACACCAAACAAAACCAACTCCATGTGGTACAGAAATTCCATTATCATCTAAATTTCCGTAAGTGTAAGAATTCACCGTCATGTCTGTAGTGTAAGGAGCAGGTCGAATTCCGTCACCGTCAGTAGCTTCCCCAAGCGCATAAGTTCCTACGCCTCTCACATCTGTATGATCATCGCCAGATTCTGTGGTCATCCAAATACCAAAGAAATCACTCCAGCCTTCTCCCATCTGTTCAGAGTTGTTTAGACAACTACTATTACCTGGTCCGCCAGTAAGACGAATAGAAATTCCATGTCCATATTCATGAGCAATAATTCCATTATCAAGATCGCCATCAATCTGTGGACTAGCGACCATAGTCACATTAAGTCCATTGTCTAATTCTGCTCTAATAGTTGCACAATCACTTTGGGTAATCATGACAACAGGAATCGTCACCTGACCTCCGTCATTTCCTCCACCCATTGTAAACAGCTCATCATCATCAGTACATACCACCACTGCTATAGCTCCTTCATTTTGAGCATTAAGACTTTTAGTTCCAAACTGACACCCTCCTCCCCGATCAACTAAAGCTATATTACCACTTATCGCTGCTCCATTAATTAGGGCATTACAACCTAAGCTAGGATTAGCTGTTCCATCATCCACTTCCACCACATCTCCCGTGACGGCAACATCTAAAGACCCTCCAAAACCTGCTGGTGCCATATCATATTCTCCAGCTACATTAGTTGGTGCATTTACAGTTAACACGTTTGCTCCTGCAGACCACAAATACATTTGCATTCTTGGATTGCTTCCATCTGTTGGAGTAGCAAAATTAGCATTATTGGTTCCTCCTCCATCTTGAGCTTCTGCTCGAACATAGTCTCCTCCTGAACCACCACGCCCTTGGTTATCTTCTTGAAAATTTCCAGAAGCTTCATCAAAACCATATTGATACCAAACGTCGTGAATCAGATTATTCCAATAAAACAGATTTGTAACATAAGGATCAGGATCTGAATCCGGAGAAGCATTTAAATCAATTGGAAAGTCAAATTCTAAATTCGTTCCACCATCTGCTCTAGCATCATCTCCTCCAGTTGGACCATTTGAATTGTTCTGATCTTCATAAGCATCTACATTATTTCCTTTAGTATGCGTATACGTTGTCGTACCGTCATCATGCCATCCTAAGGTGCCTGCATCTCCGCCTGCCGTCCAAGGGCTAATCTCTAAGCTACGACTTCCATGATTTGGACTTTCTACAGGATATGCATAAACGTTATAAGAATTGGCAACAACCATTGCGTTCTTTTTCAAAATGACCTTTGCCATTTTTTTCGCATTTTGTTTTGCACTCTTTTTATGTTGAGGACAAGAAAAATCACAATGGAGTACATGATTATGTTCTGATAAGATATTCCCTGATTGAGCATCAACTAAAGTTTCCCACCAATTTTGAGTATCTTTTTCATAAAGGCTAATCTCCCAACAGAGTTTGAGTATTTCATCTTGTTTGAAAAAAACTAATTGGGCATCAATATCTTGAAACGCGATTGCTCCTTTTTCAAAAACGATTGCTTGATTTGGAAAATTAGACGTTTCCAGTCTATTTGGAATAGTCCCAGAGATTTGATGTGCAGAAATTACTTTTTGTAAAGCGGTTTCTGCGGAAATACCAGGTTGGCTGACGTTTATTTTTTGAGCAAGATTAGCTTCGAAGCCACCTTTAGCTCTTTGTACTTCACCATCTTTTATATTAAAATTAGATACGGAATGCTTAACTTCTATTCCTTGATATCGTTGTTTTAAATAAAGATGAGTAACATTATTATGTCTGCTGATGTATTCATCGCTAATAATAATGTCTGATAAATCTGTAGAAATATATTTCTCGGATTTTTCTAAATGATCGATTGCAGTTTCGTAAGCAGATTGACCAAATAGTGAGGCGGTACCCAAGCATACTGCAAGGGTAAGGATAAATTTTAAGTGCATGATTAGTGGGCTGTTTTTATTTTTAAAATCTCTCGAAATAAATATAATGATTAATCACTTAAAACAAGAAAATATATTAATATTATGTATGCATTGTCGTTTTGAGACAACTTAAACAGTAAAATCTATTACAAATAATTGCCTCGACTACTTTTATTCCATAAAAACAACTTTCCGAGTATCAATAAATTGTTCATTCCCAATTTCAATAAAATACAAACCAGAAGGTACTTTAAGCCCTAATGAGTTTGTTGCGTCCCAATTAATTACAGGCTGAGTATTTACCTGCATTGTTTTTATTAAACTTCCTAAATTGTTGTAAATATTAAGGATACAATCTTCACAAGATTCACTAATTTCAATGCTAACTGATTGCTGAAAAGGATTAGGTATTACCTTATTAATCAAGGATGGTAAGAAAGAATTTGTAGAAAGTGGATCTCCAACATTATCAAATAGCAATACAATATCATCTCCTTCATCAGTACCTGTTATATCCAAATCTCCGTCATTATCTCGATCATGTAAAATGGCGCAAGATGCATTAGTTCCTGCATCGAGGCTTGGCCCTGTATTGAATGTACCGTTTCCATTATTATAAAAAACAACATAATTAGAACTACTGTAATAACTTGTCACGATATCTAAATCTCCATCACCATCTAGATCACCAAGATCTATGGCTAAAGGGAAATTAGCATCACTTTCTATGAGGTAGGTAGGTTCTTGAAAATCGCCAGTTCCATTGTTTAATAATACTGCTACATTATTTTGACTAGAGTTAGCAGATACAACATCCGCAAATCCATCGCCATTCAAATCTCCTCCTGCCAACATCCAAGGTTGTCCATCGACTTCTGAATGCGCCGTTTCTGTAAATCCCATTTCACCATCTCCTTCGAGTACTAAGATTTCACTACTCGAATACATCCCTAAAATCAAATCTTGAATTCCATCATTATTAAAATCCGTAACCACTAAACCCGATTCGCCCTCCCCTGTTGGGTTTATCGAAGAACTTGTGAATTCTCCAAAACCATCATTTAAAAAGAAAGTCAAATTACTGCTTTCTCGATTGGCAATTGCGATATCATCATTTCCATCACCATCAAAATCAATAACTCCCAGGCCTCTGGCATTTGTACCTGTTGTATAAACATCCATATCTCCTAAGGTTCCACTTCCATCACCAAAGAGAACTCTCAATTCGTTATCATGTGCAGTACATACCGCAAGGTCAATTTCTCCATCATTATCAAAATCTGCTCCTTCGTTTGGACTAGGTGTAGCCTCTCCTCCCATTGAAATAATTTCAAAGTCCGTATAATCGCCAGTTCCATCATTTAGCAAGATCCTAAGATCATCTGAGGTCTCATTGACAACAGTCAAATCCGAATAACCATCATTATCGAGGTCGCCAGCATAAGCACCATAGGCTTGCAAAAGGTCTTCTCCCGGCTCTCTTAATTCTATTGTTTTAACTAAGGGAAAAGAAGGCTCTTCAGTGGTCCGAGTTGCGGTCCAAAAATTCCAAACATAGGCATGTTCCATATTCTCTCCTGTAGCAGACTTGATACTTTTGGTCAAACTTACGGTTACCCATTCTCCATACATAAAAGGCTCAAAAGTGGTCATTTCGACCGTTTGATCATTATTGCTCATACTGAAAACGATCTCTGCGGGACCGGACCATCGGCCAAATATTTTGAAATTTCCGTAGGCAACTGTTGATAAATCTAAAGGAGTATCAAAGGTAACACTGATCGCTCCATCTACTGGAAAGTCGATTTTTTGATTGGCAGGGAAAACATTTTCAACCTGAGGTGCTTGTCCAAATATGGTAGCGCTAATAAATAGAAAAGCAAGGGTAATTATACGGATCATGTTTTTTCTTACAAGATAGTAAGAGTCTATTTAAAATGATCCGAATTGAGTTAAAGGTTTAAGGCCTATTCATAAATAATATCGAAAGTACCATCTTCTACTAATAATTCAGCGCTTGTTGTAGATTCTTCAAAAGTAATATTGAAAGTCCCTTTTACTCTTTTGTCATCTGGCTTGTGATCTGTGATTTCAATAAATCCATCAACTGCATAATACAATTCGTTCAATCCAAAACCAGGATAGTACTGAGCAGTAGCTACTTCAGGTGTAGCAAATAAGTAGGTTCCTTTATCTCGTTGATAAATATCAAAAATGAAGTATGGTCTCAAAGTATCAGTAGTAGTAGAGTTAATAATTAATCGACCTTGAGCGTCTATCATTCCTGTCGCAATATCTGATTCGAAGGACTGTCCATCTATGGAGGCTGCCATCATTTCAAGACTTATACTATCTTTTTTGCAAGCAACTAACAATAGTAAAAGACAAGAAATAAACGATAAAAATATTTTACTTTTCATTTGTTTAATGGTTTGATGGAAAATTGTTTGTAGAATTAAATATTGAATTTTGTGCCGTGTCCTGGTCAATATCGAGTTTTTTAAATCAAAAGACGAGTGGTATTCCTTTCAGTTAGTAGAAGGTAGTTTTGATAGTGTCAGATAGGATTGCTGTTCCGTAAGCAGATTCAGTTAATGAGGATACGCAAATATTATCATTATCTTTGGAATTCCGAAATCAGCGAATTTATTGGACACAAAGCCTCACAAAGGAGGCACAATTTTTTACAAAGAAATCAGCGACCACAAAGGATTTTATTAGGATTACTAGCTTCCAGTTAAAGTAAATCCTGCCCATAATTTAGGGGTTGCGGTTTTAGACTTCTTGATCATTTTTATTTTAGCAGCTTGTAGGGCTTCAGAATAGCTATCTCCGTTTAGAAGGTTTTTATAAAAGTAGACCATTAAATCAGCGGAAGCTTTATCCGAGACTTTCCAACGAGTAGAGATCGTATTTTTTGCACCAGCAAATTGAAATGCTCTATTGAGAGAAAGCAGTCCCTCTCCACGAACCAAATCTCCAGTTCCACTTTCACAACTGCTTAGCACCACTAATTTTGTATTCTTCAAATCCATATTCATTACTTCCCCTGCAAACAAAATCCCATCCTCAGAATCAGAAGGACTCAATGCCACCCCAGATAATTTTGGCCTGGTAGCGTTTACAAAACTATGAGAAGCTAAATGAAGGAAATCATAACTAGCTGCTTCCTTTTTGAATTGACTTTCCGATGCATTATTTTTCAAAAAAGCTTTTCCGTTTCTATCTTTTTCTGCAAATAATTTCAAAACAGAAACCACTTCATTTTCAGAATGCTCTAGCATCTTAAAAGAGTTTCGCTCTGGAATCGCCGATCGCAAACCTACTTCAACAATATTAGCAGAGTCAAAAACCATTTCTGCAGCATCGATCGTATAGCCTATGTTATCCTCAGGATTAAACACTGGTGCAAAAGCTGCAAGGGTATTTCCTTTTTTGGGTTTAGCATTCTCTCTTTCTATAAAAAAATCTGCTGAAAAAGCATAACTCACGGCATAGTCTCGAACCAGATATTTTAGCTTTTTATACTTTATCTTCTTCTTAGGTTTATCTTTTAGTAAGGTTTCAAAAGTCACGTAATGCAAATCGCCATGTGGAATCACAATAAGTTTTTTCTTTCTTTTCAAAATAGATTTCACAGGAGTAATCAACCTTTGATAAAGAGAATAATTGGCATTTGTAAACTCACCTTTACTCAGTTTTATCATTCCTTTTAATCCTCTGTTCACACCAGCTTTCAAATCAAAATCCTCTTCAGTATATTGAGTATAAACTCCAACATCTGGTTTAGGCAATTGAGGGATATCAGAACCTTTAGTTTTTTGATTAGGTAAAGGAAATTGCGCTTTAGACTTTTTTCCTAATTCCTTTAAAGCGAGTTCAGTTTTTGAAGGTAGAGGAGCATTTTGTAATGATCTATAAGTTGTAGCTTTTTCCTTATTGATTGCAAAAATATAATACCATTCTGATCCTTGATAGTAGGAAATTAAAGCTTCATCTGATTTCAAATTTCGTTGAACTGATTTGATAGAAACCTTTGGTGTTTGAAACCGCAAATTATAATATTGAGGTTCTGATTTTTCAATTTTCTTAAG
Source organism: Devaleraea mollis (assembly GCA_032361265.1). NCBI lineage: Eukaryota > Rhodophyta > Florideophyceae > Palmariales > Palmariaceae > Devaleraea > Devaleraea mollis. The sequence continues at coordinate 9,448 of JAULCF011308993.1, forward strand.
CAGGTCTTGATACTCTCGATTAAGTTGTAAAACAGCTTTCCTAAAATTATCAGCCTTGTACTTTACAGCAAGATCTGTTTCGTAAAAAGTCATTTGACTTCGAATACGTTGTTCCTCTTTTTTCAAATCCTCAGGTAAGTCATTTCCTAGCATTTCAAAGAATTGCTGCATCTGATTTTTGAGTACAATAGCTTTTCCTCGTTCTGCTATTTTAAAAGATTCCCCTAGGAAATTTTCATCACCTGTTTCTTCATATAATTTACTAGCAACGAAGATTGCCTGCTCATAAATATCTTTCGAATTTTCTAGTAAGTCCAGCTGACTTTTTTCATTATAATAATCCAGTAATTGAGCTTCAAAAACGTCAACTGCAAAACGACTAGATTCTAATGCTTGGACTAGATGTTTTGAATCTTTACTCAAAAAATGCTCTTCAAGTAAAACTTGAGTTCTTATTTGCAATAAACTAGTAAACAATTCTTTATCTAAAATCAATGGAATAAAATATTGTGGATCTTCTTCCTCGGTAGAGCGATCTAATTTTGATTCAGCTTTTTTAAGTTTCTCTTTAGTTGCAGGGTAATCTCTATTGAGAAAATCAACCTGAGCAAGGTTTATTAAAGTAGCTGCATTCAAACGATCAAAGCCTCGACTTGCTAGTAAAGCTCCTTCAAAAAGCAAGGACGCTTCCTTCAAATCTGTTTCTTGTTGGTAGGTTAAAATCCCTAAGGCATTATAGGCTTTTGCAAGTCTTGGATTAGACTCACTCCCCCAAGTTGATTTTAACTCAATGACGATTGAATTTTCATAATGCTCAATAGCTTTCGGATTGTTGTTTTGGGCAGCAAAATAAGTTCCCAAATTATAATGAGCAACAGATACGTCAGGATGGTTTTCTCCGAATACATCGGTGAGTATTTCTAGAGAATTATTATAATGCTTTAAAGCTAACTCGGATTGGCCAAGGCGATCATAAGTTGCTCCTAGGTATCCATCAAGGATTCCACTAAATTTGAGATCTGCATGAGGCAAGTCTTTAGCTTCTAAGAAATAATTCAGTGCTGTAGATAGGTTATTTTTAAGCAATTCTATTGTACCAAAACGCATGTAATTATCAGCGATAAATTCATACTGCAATTGTTTTCTAATCTTTAATGATTGCTGGTTATAGTCATAAGCTTTGTCTAGATCATACAGTTGTAAATAGTTGTAACTCAATTGGTAATAAGCCTGAGACTTAAGAAAATTTCTAGGCCTAGTATTGAGTACAACATTGATTAGTTTGGTGGAAGTAACAAAGTCGTTTGCTATTGCAAGAGAATCTGCTTTCAGCAACTGTTGATAAGATTGGGCAAAGCTATTTGTTCCAAAACTTAGACAAAAAATAAATAAGATTATTCGATAAACTCTCATAGGCAATTTATTCTACAGTGAATTTTCCTAGGTGTAGTAGGTCTTCTTTTGTTTCTAATTTCCAATAGTAAATTCCTGGACTCAAGTTATTTTCAAAGTCAAATATAGTACCTTCTATCGCTTTGACGAACACTTCCTCTTCTTGATTATCCAAAATCGTCAAATTTAACTTAATATTATTCTCCCATTTAAAAGCTATAGGTTGCTTTAGCTTGAATAATGATCCATCAGTTGGAGTATCTACTTTAAAATTTTCAGATCGAGTGGTTGTTCCAAGTATCGATTCAAACTCATCATTTGGGATAAAGTTAGCAGCAAATAGTTCTCTGTTATTTTTCTCTATGATTTGCTTGATTTCAGGTTTTTCAGAAGCGGGAATACGCTGCTTTTTGTTATCGTTTTGTTTTTCAATAACAAGTTCTTCTTTTGGTGTAGGATTGATTAATTCCTTCTCCTCTTCTTTTTGCTTTTCAATATTATCCTCCTGATTGACATTTACTATTTCATCGGACTTTGGTTCATTAAATTGTTGGTAAGCAAAAAACACCAATAAGCCAAAGATCGCAGCAACTGCAATTCGATAAATGATGGGTCGAACATTCCCTGTTTTCGATACCGTAGAAGCAAGCTCTTTTTGTTTATTGAAGTAAGGATGTAACTCCCCCATCTCTTGCTTTACCTCGACCATAATTGATGTAAAATCAACAACTTGATGCTGACAGATGGTACAGGATTCCAGATGTTTTTTAAATCCATCAGGAAGTAGCTGGACCTTATTGAATTTTATAGCATCGGCATAGAGTGCTATCCCTTCATCATTTAAATGTCCTTCGGTATTAAAATAGTCCATTTTGATTGTTTTGTTAAACCTCTTCCCTTTTTTGATTTCAGAGGAATTCATTGAATCTTGAAAATGCAAGGCACTTAAATTTTTGGTAGTGTTATTTGAAATGTTGATGCTCTAAAAAACCTACGGGGTCTTGTTTCAAAATAGATACAAAACCTAAGCTAAAAAAGAGGTTTTGGGTTAAAACCCCGTAGGTTTAAATTTTGTTATCACCACAAAGAATAGCACTACCAAATTTTTTAATTTTTGTAAAAATAGACCCCGCTTTGAGCGTTTATTTATTCAAAGTGCCATACATCTATATTTTATTAACTAAACGGATTCACTTTCTCTCCCCTATTTATATGTCGATATCAAAAGCCAACGGAATTTATTTTTATTGTTTTTTTCAAAAAGAGTACAAAACCAGTAACAAGAACTTATTCAAGATTCAAAATACATTTGTAATAGAATCCTCACCGTTTCCCTAGAGTGCTTAGATCTAGGAGGGGTTCCATCCTGCAAGTTGATTAATTTATCAATCTGCATATTCATCCACTTTCTCATGGAGTCGGCATCTGTTTGTTTACCTGTAATATTATTAAAAAAGGGAATTGCTTTTTTATAGACTTCTTTATCATTGAGCTCATCAAAAGGTTTGAAAAACACCTTTTTAAAATGCTTAAAAACTTCATCCTCTTTAATTAACTGGCCTTGAAAATCAGCCATAGACAACGGTACTCTAGCATATAATTTTAACGAAAGACTCAATCTTAAATCAGGAAATAATACTCCTTTGATGATGATCATTAAGCGATTAATTTCATCCTTTAAAACCAATTGCTTATCCGCAGAAATATTGGTATCAGAGTGATTGACTAATAATTCCTCTGAAGCAATCAGAGGGTTACTCTTCCTGTTTCTATTGATTTCCAAGCAATGATTGTAAACCACCTTAGAAAAATAGGTAGATAATAGAACAGAACCATTATAATTTCGCTGAATACTTCCCATTTTCCTAGATAAAAGGGCCTCATTGATATTTTGAGTGATATCCATTTTCTCTTCTAATGAAAAAAATCCACGACTTACAAATTTCATTACAATTATTTCAATAACACCCTGATAATGAGCAACTAAGTCACTAGGATTATTTAATAATAATTGAACTTCGTCTTGATTCTTGTTTTGGTCCAAATGTTAATAATTTCTAAAAAAACGTATTTTTTTTCCGCTCTCCTCAAACGATAGACTATAAATAGATACCGAACTAATTTTAAAAGATTTGAAAGTACTAAAATTAGTTGATTACAGAAACAATTTAATTCACAACAAAAAAAATCATTATGAAAAGCTTGAAAAATATCGGAATCATTGCAGTGCTTATTATCAGTTTGAGTTCTTGTTCAAATAGATTTTCAAACACTAGCTATCAAGAAAGTGTCATTGATAATAAAACACTTGCCGTTTTACCTTACAAAGTAGTCACTACGGGTAGAATCCCTAGAGATATTACAGAAGAAATGCTTTTAGAAATTGAAGCTGCGGAGGCACAGGCTTTCCAAGCATCTTTATATCATCAGTTTCTGGATCGACTTGGACGTAGAAAATATGATCATTTGAATCTAAAGATTCAATCCTACCATGAGACAAATAAAAGATTGGAAGAGGCTGGAATTGATATTTTTCAAAGTACAGAATTAACCTCAAAAGAATTAGCGGATATCTTAGGAGTGGACGCTGTTGTTCGATCCAATGTCCATAAAAATAAGTACCTCACAGACCTAGAGTCTTACGGTATTGAATTGGCTGCTAATATTTTGTATTTGTTTACCGATGTAGGCTATTGGTTTTTACCTTCAAACAGAACTAGCGATGTTCGAATCTCAACTACCATAGTAAATGCTAGCGACGGTATTGCACTATGGTCTGCTTCAAGAATATGTCCTACTGATTGGAGAATCAATACTTATGATGCTATAGAAAGAATAAACTTCAGAATTTCTAAAAGACTCCCGAGATAATAAAGAAGTTGTTTAAAAAGAATTGATGTTTTATTTGTAAGTCATTGATTCCTAATTACTACAGTTATTTTAATTTACGTAGCATGTTGGGGTTTTCAGTTTTTGTAAATACCAACATGCTATTTTAAAATAATATCGAGTATTATTACCGTTTAAAAGAATAAAGCATACGATTTACGAGCAAGGAATAATCCCGCCTGAACCGAACGGGCAAGGAATAGCGATTTGTGAATATTGAATTTCCAATAAACGAATATTGAATTCTAAAAGATACTGCTAAAAATAGGTGTTCCTTTCTTTTTTCATACACAAAACACGAACAAATGATTTTCTTGCTTGTAATCTAAAAAACAGATGCAGATTCAACATTGATTGACTCAGTATGTTTTATTCTTTTAAAAAATCAATTGAGTACTCTTTATGCTCTGTTGTGTCAATAATTTAGGTTTGGTTTGCGTAACATCAGTTCCTAATTGATACCTTCCACTACAAAACTTATATCCTTTCTGATATTTGCGTTAAATTCTGGCATTCCATTCTATTCTTATATAAAATTTTGCTATTTTTCCTATTGCAAATAAGTATTTGCTGTTTCCAACCTCAAAGCAGCTTCATCGTCAAATCAGAAAAAATAAAAATATATGAATTTCAATTCAAAAGGAAAGGAAGAAAACACCTATGATGCTATCGTTGTTGGTACCGGGATCAGTGGAGGATGGGCAGCGAAAGAGCTTACGGAGAAAGGACTAAAAACTTTAGTGCTTGAAAGAGGTCGAATGGTTAAACATGGGGATTATCCTACTGCTAATAAAGAAGTCTGGGAATTAGATAATCGAGATGTCATTTCAAAAGAAGAGGCACTTGATTATGAAAAGCAGATGAGAACTAATTATACCATCAAACCTTCTACTAAACATTGGTGGGTAAAAGATACAGAACATCCTTATACAGAAGTAAAGCGATTTGACTGGATTAGAGGATATCATGTCGGTGGACGTTCTTTGATGTGGGGAAGACAGAGTTATCGTTGGGGACCTCAAGATTTTGAATCTAATATCAAAGATGGTCATGGCGTAGATTGGCCGATCCGATATGAGCAACTTACTAAATGGTATGACTATGTCGAGGAATTTGCAGGTATCAATGGCCGAAAAGAAGGATTGAAACATTTGCCTGATGGTAAGTTCTTACCTCAGATGCAGTTAAATTGTGTGGAGGAACATCTTAGAGATAAGATTGCCGAACGCTTTGATGATGGCCGAATTCTTACTATTGGAAGAAGTGCAAATCTTACTCAGCAACATAAAGGTCGTGGAAGTTGTCAATATAGAAATCGTTGTTCGCGAGGTTGTCCTTATGGTGCTTACTTTAGTAGTAATGCCTCTACCCTTCCTGCTGCTGAAGCAACGGGTAATATGACATTGCGACCAAATTCTATTGTGTATGAAATCATTTATGATAAGGATACAAAACGAGCCAAGGGAGTTCGAATCATGGACGCTGAAACGAAACAGACCATTGAGTATTTTGCAAAGATTGTATTCTTAAATGCAAGTGCCATTAATTCTACCTGGATCATGATGAATTCTAAGTCTGATCGTTTTCCTAATGGTTTTGGAAATGATAGTGGTGAGTTAGGACATAATTTGATGGATCATCATTTTAAAGTTGGCGCATCTGGTCGGTACCCTGGCTTTGACGATAAGTATTATAAAGGTCGTCGACCAAATGGTATTTACATTCCTCGTTACCAAAATCTAGGAGGTAAGACGGATAAAAAAGATTACGTTCGTGGCTTTGGATATCAAGGAGGTGCTAGCCGAGGGAATTGGCAGTCTTATGTTCGAGAATTAGGTTTTGGAAAAGACTTTAAAGCTCAGATTACGGAACCAGGTCCATGGAGAATGGGAATGACTGGTTTTGGAGAATGTCTTCCTTACCACGAAAATAAAATGATGCTTAACACGGAGCTTGTCGATAAATTTGGAATGCCTACCGTTACTTTCGATTGTGAGTGGAAAGAAAATGAATATAAAATGAGGATAGACATGAAGAATGATGCTGCTGAAATGTTGGAAGCTGCAGGATTCAAAGATGTCAAACAAAACGAGAGCCCAAATGCTCCTGGTCTAGGTATCCATGAAATGGGAACTGCAAGGATGTGGCGTGATCCTAAAACTTCGGTTTTGAATGGTAACAATCAGGTACATGCTGCTAAGAATGTCTTCGTAACGGATGGTGCTTGTATGACTTCTGCTGCTTGCCAAAATCCTTCTTTGACTTATATGGCATTGACGGCAAGAGCTGCGGATTTTGCGGTAAGTGAGTTGAAAAAAGGGAACCTTTAATCAGGAGTAAGGAATGAGAGGTGAGTGATTTTTTATTTGAAAATTATTTTAGAAAAGATTTAAAACGATAATTATGATAAATCGACGTGCTGCTATAAAGAGAACTGCTTTAATGTTGGGATATGCTGTTTCAGCTTCTTCTATTGCAGTAGTTATGAGTGGATGTAAGGCTGATCCTGCTGTGGTTGCAAATGGACTTGAGAACTGGACTCCTGCTGCGATGACTAAAGATCAAGGACAATTGATCGCTCATCTTGCGGAAACGGTTCTACCAAAAACAGATACTCCTGGGGCAATGGAAGCTGGAGTGCATTCTTATATTGATATAGCGGTCAATAAATTGGCTTCGGCTGAGGAAAAGGCTGGATTCAAAATGTGGATTGAAGATTTTGCTAAGAGGTGTTCTGATGCCAATGGAAAATCTTTTGTTGAGTCTGATCAAAAACAAAGAGCTTCTTTCTTAACTGGTTATGAGAAAGCGGCACAAGCTGCTGCTGAAAAAGAGGAACTTCCTTTATCTATCTGGTTTCAGGTGAAAGAGCAAATCTTACTTGGATATTTTACTTCTGAGCTTGGGATGACTAAAGCTTTGATTCATTTGCCAATACCTGGAGAATACAAGCCTTGTATTTCTGTCGATGAAGTTGGTGGAATGTGGGCGATTTAGGTTTAGGGTTTTCAGGGGGGAGGAGTGATCAAGAGTGAGGAGTGATATTTTTTTAAAAGTAAAATTTTATAATGAAAAAATTTGCATTATTGTTCTTAGCATTGGTTTATGTATCTGTTGCTTTTGCTCAAAAGGAACCGGAGGCTACAGAGGTTTGGAAACCTGTACCTAAGGTTATTAATACCGGAACTCCAGCGTTTACTGCTCCACCTTCGGATGCTATTGTATTATTTGATGGTAGTAATCTAGACAAATGGATGACTGCTATTGATCACTCAAAAGCGAAATGGAAACTGGAAGGTGACCACATGACTGTTGCTCCTGGTACTGGTGGAATTATGACTCGGGATTCTTTTGGTGATATCCAATTGCATCTTGAATTTAGAACTCCAGCTAAGGTAGAAGGTGAAGGCCAAGGAAGAGGAAATAGTGGTGTGTTTTTGCAAGGTATTTATGAGGTTCAAATTTTGGACAATTATCAAAACAAAACTTATCCTAATGGGCAATGTGGCGCTATTTATAAGCAGCATATCCCTCTAGCGAATGCTTGTAAAAAACCTGGTGAATGGCAATCTTATGATATCGTTTTTATGGCTCCAAGGTTTAATAAAGATGGAATTAAGGTCGCTTCTGGTTATATCACGGTGATCCATAATGGAGTGCTGATTCAGAACCATGTAGAGATTAAAGGTACGACGGAATATATCGGACAACCGAAAAATAATGCTCATGGAAAGAATGGTATTGCTTTGCAGGATCATGATAATACAATGAGTTTTCGGAATATCTGGTTGCGGGAGTTGTAGGGGTTTATTTTTAGGATGACATTTAGAAATTTGTCTTTATTTATTTATTTCTTCTATTTATAACCTCTTTCATTGGCTTAAACTAGAAAGAGTTTACTTCCAGCGGATATCTCGCCAGACTTTTTGTTGTTTGGGATTTAAAAAAGTCCAGGCAACGATTCTACTTTTTTTATTCCCCTGCCCCATTTCAATCGTTTCAACTTGAGTGGTCTCTCGTCTTCTTAGCATTTTGTAAATGCTTTTTAAATTTTCTTCTCTAGAAACTAAAGTAGAAAACCAAAAGCAATTAGTTGCAAAGAGTTTACTTTGATCGATCATTATTCTGATGAATTCTTCTTCTCCTCCTTTATACCAAAGTTCATTACTTTGTCCTCCAAAATTTAAGGTAGTGTCCCCTTCATCCTTTTTACTTAAGTTTTTTAACTTCCTTTGAGTACCCGCTTTGGCTTGAGCTTCGGATTTATGAAACGGAGGATTACAAACGGTCAAGTCTATGTATTCTTCTTTTTCAATAATATTATTAAAAATTGCTCTTGGATTGGGTTGCTTTCGTATCTCTATTTTATTTTTTAAAACCTTGTTTTGACTAATGATCTTGTTAGCAGACTTTATTGATTTAGGATCTATATCAGAACCTATAAAAGACCAGCCGTATTCGACATGACCAATGATTGGATAAATACAATTTGCTCCAACTCCAACATCTATACATTTTATCTTTGTCCCTTTCGGAATTTTACCTTCATTAGATTGTGCTAAGTGATCGGCGATATGATGAATGTAATCTGCTCGCCCAGGGATTGGCGGACAAAGATAACCTGCTGGTATATCCCAATCTTCGATTTTATAATAAGTCTTAAGTAACGCTTTGTTCAACATCTTTACTGCTTCCGGAATAAAGAAGTCTATCGTTTCATCTCCGTACTTATTGGGACTAACAAAACTACCAAGCTCCGGAAGTGTCTCTATGAGTTTTTTAAAATCATACCGTTGACGGTGTTTATTTCTTGGATGTAGCTTGGCTTTGGTATCTTTTGGCTTTTTATTCATTAGTAACTTTCTCAAAATTAAATGGAACTTCCATATCTCCAGCTGAAACGATGGCTTCTAACTGCTTATTTATAAAATGATATTCTATCTTCTTCGGAAATTCATTATGTTCATTTTCACAAACAAATTGGTCTTTCTTAAAACTTGAAAACTCAAAATAAACTGGATCATCATGTACTCCAACCACTTCAAGATTCCATTTGTCTTGTAACTTTATAATTCGTAAATTTTCTTTAAAAACGGTATCTATTCCTTCTAAAGTATATCCTAGACCAATGTATTCCTCGGGTGATTTTTTATCCCAAAACTCGAAAGTCGATTTCCCTTCTTCATCGTTCAATCTTTTCCAATTGCCGAGTAACCAATCGTAGTTTACTACTGCCTCACTCAATTTTGGTACTTTCTTTTTGGCATCGGGAGCGCAAGCTACAAATAAGAAAACTAGTAATAATAACTTTGAGTATTTCATTTTATTAGATGTTAATATTTATAAGCACACTAAACATCTACTTCGCGATAAGCTTTAATCACAGCCAACTCCCCTTCTTTATTTGGTTTTGAATTTCCATGCTCCATCCCCATTATTCCACGAAATCCTTTTTCGTGAATCATTTTAAATACATTTTTATAATTAATCTCTCCGGTCGTCGGTTCTTTACGTCCAGGATTATCTCCAATTTGGAAATAAGCGATTTCATCCCAACATGCTTCGATATTAGGAATGAGGTTTCCTTCCTGAATTTGTTGATGATAAATATCAAACAAGATTTTGCAAGAAGGACTATTTACTGCTTTACACAAAGCATAGGCTTGCGGCGATTCTGATAAAAACAAACCTGGATGATCTCGAAAGTTTAGAGGCTCTAAAACCATTGTCAGATTATGAGGCTCTAAAATTTCACATGCTCTTTTTAAAGCATCAATAACATTAGCCGTCTGATAACCCATATTTTTTTTAAGGTCAAGATGCCCAGGTACGACAGTCATCCATTTCGCATTGCATCGCTTAGCAACATCTACTGATTTTCGAATATAATCTAAAAACTCTTTCAAATAAGAATCCTCTCCACCAGCAAGATTTGGTTCTTTCCAATAGATTTCATGAGCAACAAAGACACCCATTTCCATTCCTAAGCGATCTAACTCTTTTCCCATTTTCTCTTGAAGTGCAACCTCTCTTTTAGACATCCAATTATCTTCTAATGCTAAAAACCCTTGATCTGCCATAAATTTTAATTGATCAATTGGATCTTCTCCAGCAGAGTGTTTGAACATTCCAAAATGAGGTCCAAATTTCATATTAAAAGATTTCCCTTTAATGGTATTTTCTTCTTTTGAAAAGGGACTGGAAACTACAGGAATAGCCCCTAATGATAGTGCACTGTTTTTAACAAAAGATCTTCGTTTCATAATCTGGATAATTTAGATTGGACCTAAGATGGTTTGTGAATACATTTTGATTAATGAGTACAAAATAACTATTCTATTCGAAAGTAAGAAATGTGTTCACCTGAGTTATCGTAAAAATAGAAAAGGTTTCCAGTAAAACTGAAAACCTTTTCTAAACTAAAAATTCTTAAATCTTATTTATCTTTTTGCAAAATAAATTTCTTTTGTAAATTTTGATTCTCTGGAAACTTCAAGGACAACATATACATACCTGGAGGATAGTTATCCAAGACAAGTTCATAAACATCACTACTCATATTGCTCGTATCAATTCGTTTTAAAACTTGGCCCAGTGCATTAATTACTTCAATCTCAAAATACCTTTCGTTACCTGTATTCCTAATGAAGATATTACCTTCTGTTGGATTCGGATATAATGAAATATCTTGCTCTAACTCTTCAATACCGTCAATAACAATATTGATTTGAATACTGGTACTACCTACACAACCAAATCCATTAACTGCGGTCAAGGTAACCGTATAGACTCCGGATTCAGTGTAAGTATGCTCAGGGTTTTCAAGATCAGAAGTCGTTCCATCTCCAAAATTCCAAGTCCAACTAATAGCTCCAGGAGCATTTGGATCGAAAGTTAAAAGTGCATCGATTTCAGGAATCCCTGCATATTGAATAATTGGATTTAAAGAGTTTACAGTAACAGATAATAAGTAATCATTAGATCCAAAATCATTGGTTGCAGTTAAGGTAACCACGTAAATTCCTGCTTCCGTAAAAGTATGAATCGGGTTTTGCAAATTAGAAGCTGGTGTTCCGTCACCAAAGTCCCATGACCAAGAAGTCGGGAAATTTGTAGACATATCTGTAAATTGAATAACACCTTGACATTCATCAATAAAAGCAGATTCAAAGTTAGCTACTGGAGGAATTGTATTTGATTCTAATACAACCGTGTAATCTTCAAACTCTCCAGATTGTAAGAAATCACAGGATTCAGGAACGTTGTTAAACCAGCCATCACAAGCGATTCTCATTCTTAATGGAATTCCAAATGTTGCATTATTCGGTATTACAATTTGTCCTGTATGTGGAGACATTACATTTTCTTCTTCAAATAATAACTCATTGTCTTCAAAGACACCGCTATTATTTAAATCAATCCAAAGTTTAATATTCTCTTCATCAAAATCATAACCCTCGATAGTAAAATCGTACGCTACGCCAGCGGTAAGATTTGTACTCCATTCACAGGTATAATCCGTATATCCATTGGAGTTACTACCAGACTCATTGGAGATTGTATTTAATATAACATTACTAATATCAAAAGTCGGAGTAGTATCAAAAGAACCAACATCACATGCTGTCACCGGTGCGCTTACCTGATCAATCACAACTGTGTAAGAAACCATATCACTCGACGCTGCGTTTTGAACGGTCAGTGTAACGATAAAGGTTCCGGGTGTCATGTACAGATGCGTAGGGTTTGGATCTGTTGAAGTATTTCCATCACCAAAGTCCCAAAGATATGAGGTAGGATTATTTGCTACATTGGAAGAAAAGTCAACTTGACCTCCACATTCTATCGGTTGAATAGATGCAAAATCAGCACATACATCGAAACTTACATTTACAGTAACTGGTATTTCTAAAGGATTCGCTAAAGGATCGTTAGAAAAAACAGTAATTACTGAATTATAAACTCCACCTGGTGTGTTATTGGTATTGAATACAAAATCGAAAGTCTGACTAGCTCCTCCAGCTAGTTCAAAAGTACCTTCTGGAAGCGTTGCAAACCCTGATGATTCTACGATTTCTAAAAACTGAATCATAATCGCTTGCATTTGAGCATCAGAGTATTCTCCACTAGATGCTTCCGCAAATAATAGATAGTAAACTCTATTGACTCCATTTAAACCATCAATATCATGATCATCAAAATCTGTAGTCGTTGGAACTGTTTGATTTAAATTCCCATTATCTTTTACAATAATTAAATGATTGATAGAAGGATCAAAAGAATTAAATACTCTCTTTACAAAACCTTTGTAGGTACTCCCTCCATAAGTAGTGGTCAATTGTGTACTATTTACATTTCCACTTCCATCTGCTCCTAAGTTTCCGTCAATACTAAAAAGATCAACACCATCTATATCAGCAGCAAAAACAAATAGTCCTGGATATTTTCTTGTGAAATACTGACCTCCAGTTCCCATGTTCAGATCAGAAACGACTACATCATTTGAGTAGTTTATAGAGAGATTATTATCAACAGAAAGTCGGTTCCCACCATCATACATATCTCCTCCTCCATCACTAATACTATTTCCTATTTCTCCATCAAAAAACTCATAGAAACCTGGCATTAAATCCGTCAACAAAGAAAAGTCTGCATTCAATCTTTCTCGGACTGTGTCCAAATCATTTGAACCAGAAGTTCCTCCTTCAAAACTAAATATTAAATTATCAAAAGCTGTATTTGATACGGTTACCGGAACGGTCACTTCATCTTCACAACTAGAGAGTGTAACATCAATAGAAGGTGGGTTTACAGAAATAGCAGGAGCACCAAAAGAACTACCAGTCAAACAAACATTGGCATTAGGTACGTTACTAATAAAGGTTAGATTCGATGGAAAATCTCCAGGAGCAATCGGACTGAATGTCACTGTAACCACTTCACTCTCATTTGGCAAAATCAAAGCAGAAGAGGAACTTACAGTATATAAGGTATTATTCGGTAAAATATTTAGAAGATCCAACGTATCACAACCATTATTAAAAATGGTTAAATCCAAGCTAGAACTAGTGAATTGCATTGTTGCTGGAAAATCAAGACATGCTGCCGAGAAGCTAATTTCGGCTGCTCCAATAACTTCCATAGTTACAGGTACAATTACAACTGGATTGTTAGGATCGTTTGTACTTATTTCTAAATTTTCAGTATAAATACCTGCTGCTAAACCTGCAGAATTAAACTCTATAGTAATGATTTCATTTCCACTACTTCCAATAACTCCATCATCAGGACTCACAGAAGCCCAAGTCAGTCCACTGGTCACTAGTGTCACCGTATGAGTATTAGTACCTCCTTGATCGTCATCTACGATGTTACTGTTTTCTACATAAACTTCTAAGATTCCATCACTAAGCCAACTCGTAATCTGTGGTTCGTAGAAAACATAATCTACCGTAATATCGGTACCATTATTTAAGTTATCGTCTTCTATATCAAAAAGGTAATTTCCATCAATATAAAGAGAAGCAAATTCTCCTGTATTATCGAAATCTCCATTTATTGTTATCGAAAGACTTATAGAATCTGTAGAAGCACTTAGGTTTTCAAAAGTATGGTTAGAAAAGTTATTTTGATCATCAAACACAACAGAGCTTATTTCTGAAATAGCCTCTCCACCAAGAGAAGCAGAATAAACGAGATCGCCAATTCCTACATTACTTATTGTCAAATCAGCAGTAGTTGATTGACCACAATCTACTACTACACTTATACTTGTAGGATTAACTTCTACTCCCGAAGCTTCTTGAACAACTATACTCTGAGTAATTGTGTCAAAAGAAAAACAATTTCCTACAATCAATTCAATATCATATGCACCTGGTGAGGTATAGGTATTAAAAGGGTTTTGCTCTGTAGAAACATTACCATCACCAAAATCCCATATCCATGAGATCGGAAACTCCGTAGTCATATCTGAAAAAGCAACTGGATCATTTAAAGGAGGATTGGCATCCGAAATATTAAATGCTGCTACTGGTTCAATAGCAGGAACTGTCGAAGTCCAAGTAGCTTCCCATCCTGGTCTAACTACACTACCATCAGAATCAAAAACGATATACATTTTCCCTGAGGTCGCGACGATAGTTCCTGGATTGGTAGTACCATCAAACACCCCTAACAATGGAGCGGTCTCATCTACCCCATCATAGATAAATAAGTAATCATAATTACTTTCTGTATTGAAAGAAATAAACTCCATGGTTATATCTAATGCACATCCTGGATCTATTAAGAAAGGACAGAATTCTGCATTACTATAATTACCGTCTGGTCCTCCTGAATCATAAAAAATTCCTGATGGAAAAGTAGAAAGCGTATTAACACAAGAGGTAGCTATAGAAGATACACTAATGTAAGCCGTTTTAACTTCAGTATCTTGTCCTAAAGTATTTGTAGCTGTAAGATTTACTTCATAAACACCAATCGTTGGATAAACAACTTCCGGATGTTGATCTGTAGACGTAGCCGGAATACCGCCTGGAAAATTCCAAGACCATCCACTTGGGAGGTTTTCAGTTAAGTCCGTAAACTGTACCGTAGAACCTACAACCACAACAGTTTCACTAGCCACAAAATCTACTGCTGGAGCCTGTACATTTTCACTAACTTGAATCGTATAATCTTCTACCTGACCAATTGAAACAGTGTTACAAGGATTAGTAATATCAAATCCATCTCCATCAGACTTTATTCGTAATCTAAGAGGCGCTCCGTAAATATCTGTATCAGGAATTAGTAATTGAGCTTCATGAAGTTGACTTGGTTCGGTAGAATTATAAACCAATTCTGTTGCTGTATCAAAAACTCCATCATTATTTACATCTGCCCAAATTCGTATATTCTCCACTGATCCCGTTTCTACAGAAAAAGGATAAAAAATACCTTCCTGTAAATTAGTGGAATGGGTACAAGTATAATCTTGAAAACCATCTAGTCCACCTTCCGAATCATTATTTATTGTTTCTAATGTAAAGTTAGTAATACCTGAGCTTGCTGAAGGAGCTGTTGTTCCCGGAAAACAAGTTGGTGGCACAGGGCCTCCGTCATTAGTCACCGTAATGAGATCGGTTAACACTAGAGTATCACTGTTCCCACACAAAGCATTTCCTGTTGCGATTAAAGAAACTGTATAAGTCCCTGTTGCAGCATATTCTACCACTGGGTTTTCATCAGTACTTGTCGTACCGTTACCGAAGTCCCATACAAAAGAAGATCCATTCACAGAGTTATTAGTGAATTGGATACTCGCTGGTACTTGGCAATTAAAGTTACTACTGGTATTAAAAGCAGATACAACTGCATCATTAAATAAATCTCCTACACCTACGGCATACCATCCATTGGTTACATTTATTACTGCATCACTACAATCTCCATACAATTCTGTGGCAGATTGAATACCATAAAATCTTGCATCAGCATAAGGTGAACCAGGTGTCAAATAAACAGATAAACTTCTAAAAGTAACTGCCGCTGCATCTTCCATAGGTATTGGATTGACGGTATAAGCATTTCCAATATCATTGGTCCCTGTTCCTCCTTGAGTTACTAAATAAAACCAGAAATTCTGAACTCCAGATTGATTATGCACTCCTCCGTTATTCCAAAAATCTCCAAGGTAAGTATCAGGATTACTAAATTCATTAGGATCTGCCATGTTTCGAAAACCTAAACCATTTGGCATAAAATCATCTCCCATCCGGAAATTTGCAGTTGCTGGATTAATCTGATAATCTAATAGTACACCATATATATCGCTATAGGATTCATTTAATCCTCCTGATTCTCCACTATAAATTAGGCCAGCAGTATTCTCTGTAACACCATGCATAATTTCATGGCCAACTACCTCTGTAGAAGTTAATGGAAAGAAGTCAACTCCATCGCCATCGCCATAAGTCATTCTTTGTCCATCCCAAAATGCGTTGACAAAGCCAGATCCATAATGGACATAACTTAACATCGGAGAACCATTTCCATCATAAGACTCAAAACCATGGACATTCAACATATAATCATACATCATCTCTGTTCCCCAATGCGCATCTAATGCCGCATCATCAAAGTTGGTTGTTGTATTCCAAATATTATCAGTATCTGTAAAATCAACCGCAGCAGCATAATCTCCAGTTTCATTCAAATCATATGTTTCTACTCCTCCTCCTCTCGTTGTTTCTCGTAATCGGAAATCTGAAGGTCCTACACTATCAACAAGAACAGTTTGAACTCCATGATAACGACAATGCGCTTCTCCCGGAACATCCTGATTATGAATTCGATTAAAAGATTCTACGATATTTCCACTTGTTGCATCAATCATAAACCATTGACGATTAAGTGGTTCGTAAGAATAGACATCTGTTTTATAGGTAAGATGGTAATTTCCTTCTTTTGAAATTTGGACCCTTAATTCTGGTCGTGGAAACTGATCTTCTGCCCAAGCCCATTGATGACTGTGAATATGACTTTTACCAATTTCTGTAGCTGCTTCAGGGGTAAGTAAAGCTACTTCATCCAAATTAATATCAGGATAAAACTCTCCATTAGCAGAGATCACATTCCCGTTAAGGGTATGGATATAATAGACACCGTTATTGACGATAACGTCATTATGAGTTTGTCGAAAACGATAGTGAATTTGACCTAATTTATCTGGTCGGATTTCATATAATTTAAAACCTGTCTGAGCATTAGCTCTTAATGCATCAACTAACCAAGCTTCCATATCTGGAAGGGATAAAGGAAGAGGTTCGTCTAATTTGAAAAACTTGATCGCACCGTTTGCTTCATTAACCCAAACTTTAGAAGCTCCGTTTACTTCATTGTCTGCATCACAACCTGAATATTCTTCGGCGGAGAGCATAAAACTAAAAGAAGTTAGGAATAGAAAAAGGAGTAGTGTTTTTTTCATTGTTTTAATTTTTTTGTTGTTATGTATAGAGTTACACTAGAGAGTGTTGTTTAAACTAGGAAGGATCGCAGGGTAGTAAATATAGCATTCCTTGACCAATTTTTAAATAAAATAAGTGCTTTTTCTACCGATGCGATTTTTGTTGGCTAAAAATATCAAACAAAAACCTACCTGTCTGTCCTATGAATTGATCATTTGGGCAGGTCGGTATACCCTAAAAACAAGTGATTTGAATAAATGAACCCACCTATCACTTCATTTCGAATATATATACCTTTAGTTAAGAAAACATAATAAATAGGTATTACATTGACTACTTAAAGATCATTTTCTATTTTTATGAAAAAAATATCTTTACCTCGATGAAAAAAAATATACTCTATTTATTCTCCTTTTTATCTATAATTCTTGCTTGTCATTCTGAGCCAGTTTCTCCAAAAGTCAATTTTTCAGAATTAACAGAAATAGAAAAACGGAAAGCGGAAAATGCGAAACATAGTATGACTGTTCATTCGGGGCTTGAAGTGAAACAATTTGCTGCAGAACCAATGATGGTCAATCCAACAAATATTGATATTGATGAAAGAGGTCGAATTTGGATGTGTGAAGCGACCAATTATAGAATGCGGTTTAATCCTAAGAATCCATACCGAGATTCTGGAGATCGAATTTTGATTCTAGAAGATGAAAATGGGGACGGTATTGCTGATTCTAAAAAGGTATTTTATGAAGGAGAAGAAATCAACTCTGCTTTAGGCATTGCGGTTTTAGGTAACCGAGTTTTTGTTTCTCATAGTCCAAGTATCTTAATATTGTCAGATACAGATGGAGATGATGTTGCAGATACTAAGGATACTTTATTTACTGGATTTGGAGGTATTCAAGATGATCATGGCGTTCATGCTATTTCATTTGGTCCTGATGGAAAGTTATATTTCAACTTTGGAAATGCGGGTAAACAAGTTTTATATAAAGACGGAACTCCAGTCTTGGACCGAGAAGGTTATGCCATCAAGACAGGTAGTAAACGATATCGCCAAGGGATGACTTTTCGTTGCAATCCTGATGGTTCTGCATTAGAAGTAGTCGGTCATAATTTTCGAAATATGTACGAAGTAGCGGTAGATTCTTATGGTACTAAATGGCAATCAGATAATGATGATGATGGAAACAAAGGTGCTCGCATTAATTATGTAATGGACTATGGAAATTTTGGTTATAAAGATGAAATTAATGGTGATGCTTGGAACGTACGAAGAGTCGGCATGCATGAAGAAACCCCAAAACGACATTGGCATTTAAATGACCCCGGAGTGGTCCCCAATGTTTTGCAAACTGGAAGTGGTTCTCCTGCTGGCATGTTAGTTTACGAGGGCAATTTAATACCTGAGGTTTTTCATAATCAAATGATTCATTGCGAACCAGGACATCAAGTCGTTCGCTCCTACCCTGTCCAAAAAGATGGAGCCGGATATGCTGCTTCTATAGTTGATATTTTAAAAAGTGAAGATAAATGGTTTCGCCCTTCTGATGTTTGCACTGCTCCTGATGGTTCTATCTTTGTTGCTGATTGGTATGATGCAGTAGTTGGTGGAAATGAAATGGATGACCATGAAAAAGGAAGAATTTATCGACTTGCTCCTAAAGAAAAGGATTATAAAATTGCTCCCCTTGATCTAAAAACAGTTGAAGGTGCTATCGAAGCTTTAAAGAATCCAAACCTTTCGACTCGCTATTTAGGATGGACGGCTCTTAACAATGCTGGAGAAATAGCAGAACCTTTACTTTTTGAGCTTTATGAAAAAGGAAGTCCTCGACATCAAGCCAGAGCTTTTTATCTATTAGCTCGGATTCCTGGAAAAACAGAATACTACATTACCCTTGCCTTAAAAAATGAAAATCCTGATATTCGAATTGCAGCCTTAAGAGCTGCTCGTGATTTAATCCCAACAAGAATAAATCATTTTGTAAATTTAGTGATCAATGATGTAGTTGAAGTACGTCGAGAAGCTGCAATCTCTTTGAGGTACGAAGGAAGTTTTGATGCAGCGAAAAGTTGGACTCGTCTTGCATTACAATATGATGGCAAAGATCGATGGTATTTAGAAGCTTTAGGTATAGGAGGAGATAAGCATTCTCCGTTATATTTCAAAACTTTGTATGCACATGTCGAAGCGACTGAGCCTTTTGAACCACTCCTTGATATTGCATGGAGAATGCGAACACCTTATGCTATCAAAATGATGCGTCAAGCAATTCTCAATCCGAAAATAACAGATGCTGATCTACAAAAATACTTTAGAGCTTTCCATTTTTATTCTGGTCCTGAAAAAGATCAAGAATTAGCATCCCTTTTAAATGCTACTCATCCTTTAAAAAAGAAAATCAATACTTATGCTCTTGGGCAAATGAGTCAAGGTTTTTTAAAAATCAATAAAGAGGTAAGAGGTAAAGTGATTGCTTTTTTACCAGATATTAAGGGTACTCCAGAATGGATAAATGCCGTCGTTGCATTTGATCAAAAAGAAGTATTACCTGATCTTTGGCAAATGATCCTTAGTGAAGATACTAAAGAGTATAATTCTGAATTAATGAATGCATTCTTTGATTTGGGAGGAAGTAAAATAGCTAGTGATGCTTTAAAGAATGCGGATGCTTTGACGTTTAATAAAATACTTTCTATTCTAGGACCAGTAAATAATCAGGATTGTATTGATGTTTTAAAAAAGAATCTTAACCGACCTGATTTAACGATAGGACAAAAAAAGAAAATCGTTGAATCCCTAGGTAACTCCTGGGATGGAGTTCATTATCTATATGATCTAGCTAAATCTGGTAAACTAGATAAAGAGCTTCATACTACAGCAGCATTAAAAATGATGACTTGTTGGGATACTGATGTTCGATGGTATGGACCAAAACTATTGGAAGCGGCAACAGGTAATAAAGGAAAGATACTTCCTCCTATTGATGATCTTGTGGAATTGAAAGGAACGATTGCTTCCGGTGAAAAATCTTTTAACGAGTATTGCAGTTCTTGCCATATGGTCAATGATCGAGGGATTCGATTTGGCCCCGATCTTTCAGAAATTGGTAGTAAACTAGGAAAAAAGGCGCTGTATTCTGCAATCCTATACCCAAGTGGAGGTATAAGTTATGGTTATGAAGGTTTTATTTTAAAAGACAAAACAGGAACGCCGTATACGGGATATATTGAAAGTCAAAATGAGCAAGAAATTATATTAAGAATGACTGGTGGTTACTCTAAAACCTTTTCAAGAACAGATGTTGTTTCTCTTGACCCGATAGAATCTTCTTTGATGACTGCTAATCTTCAGAAAGTGATGCCTGAACAATCTTTGGTAGATTTAGTGAGCTATCTTGCTAGTTTGAAAAGGAAAGAATAAAATACACCTTTTTAGTCTTAGAATTTCGGTGCATTTTTTGGACACAAAGTCTCACAAAGGAGATACGAAGTCTCGCAAAAAAGTGATTATTAATATTTGGTTAGTGACGAAACAAAATTATTGATAAGTTATTTTGACATTCTGAAAATTCATAAACAATTGACTATAAGTAAATTGCGTTGATTTTTTTTGGGAATACCTTAAAAAAGATAACTTATTGATAACCTGTCCGAATGCGAAGCAGGCGGATTCCGTCTAAGTACTTAAGTAAGTGACGGAACCAAATTACTTAGAAACTGTTTTTTTTAAAATTGAATTAGTACTGTCTGTCTAATTATTTTTGGTTAGGACTTTCGATTTAGCTGGGTTCATCATATTTTTATACTTCTCAGCAATGACTTTCCAAGTATATCGACGTTGAGCAATTGCTTTCATAGATTGAGCTAGATTTTCTCTTGACCGTTGATTTAATTGATCAACCTGCATTCGAACATCTTCAGCATTTTTGAAATAAAGCGCTTCTCCTTCTGTGGTTTCCCGATTATACATCACATCAAAAGCAATGATCGGAAGAGATAGATTCATCGCTTCCACTAAAGAAGGATTCGTTCCACCAGCACTATGACCATGCAAATAGATATAGCAATTGGATCGTAAGGTATTTAGCAAAACGGGTTCATAAATAGGATCAAGTAAGAAAATTTTCTCTGAATTTGCATATTGTTTTTTCAAATTTCTACCATATTCACTCTTATCCCAATTCCCAACAATGGCAGTAGGTAGTTTTGATTGTTGATCCATACCTTCAAGGATCACATGCAGATTATTTTCAGGCTCAATTCGACATACTGAAAAAGCATATTTACCTTTTAAAAATGAATATTTCTCTATATGTTCCTTATGGATATATTGTCGACTGGTCTGATCTCCTCCATACTCTATCAAGAAACTATCGTAATTATAAGTAGCTTTTAGATAATCGGCAATTACCTTATTATCTGTAATAATACCTTCTGCACTTTCGACAGCCAATATCTCAGAGTATCGTAAAAAGGCTTTGATCATTGAGTTCCACTTATTTCGTTTCCACTCAATCCCGTCTATATTGACAAATGCTTTTTTCTTAGTAAAAAACTTAACAAAAGGAAGCAAAGTACAGCCTGAAACACCAAGAATTAGAAAGATATCTGCCGTAAATGCAGCGTGAATCAAAGAGACCATATCATAAGGTATACTCCCTATTCCATTTGCTGAAAAAGGAATATATTTCAATTTCGCTTTTCCATAATAATCCCTTCTTTCTTCTTTGGAATAAAATTTAGAACTGCAGTAAACCGTAACTTCAAATTCATCTTCTAGATGAACTAACAGTTGCTCAACTAAAGTTTCGAAACCTCCATACTGAGCAGGGAGGCCAACGGTACCAATAATGGCGAGTTTTATTTTTTTAGTCATTGATCTATTAATGTTTGAGGAAAATGCCTGAATACGTTATTAGTAATGATATCGTATACAAAACATTAATAGAATTTTACATCCAAAATTAGAGCCATTTATTCATATTAGCTAAAAAAATATAAATCAAATTGTTTCAAATCCAAAGGTTTTATAGAAAACTGGACCCTTTTTTGAATTATCCCTTCATAGAATAAATAACACAAAAGTAAATTAAGATGAACCATGTAAGTTTGTACGTTTTAGGGGCGACATTGTGTAGCTTCCTGATTACCTACCTAGTAATGCCTTCCATCATTGATCTTGCTTATAAAAAGAACCTTTTTGATACTCCTGATGCACGTAAAGTTCATACAAGACAAATACCTAGTTTAGGAGGTATCGGAATTTTCATAGGTTTTTTAATCACCTTTACACTATTTAGTTCACCAGATATATTTACAGAATATAAGTTTATCCTTGCGGCCTATTTATTATTATTTTTTATGGGAATAAAAGATGATTTAGTTCCTATGGATGCAAAGATCAAACTATTCTTACAAATATCTGCAGCATTGGTTCTTTGTGCAGGTGGAATTAGAATAACAAGTTTGCATGGTATTTTTGGTATTGAGACTTTGAGTGTTACGGCCAGTTATGCTCTTTCAATTCTCTTCATCGTTGGAGTGACCAATGCTTTTAATTTAATAGATGGAATTGATGGTTTAGCGGGAGGATTGGGAGCGATAAATTGTGTCACCCTAGGTGCACTACTCTTTTGGGTGAATGATTTCAATTATGCCATACTAGCGTTTTCAATAACTGGATCTTTAGCAGCATTTTTGAGATATAATCTTGCTCAATATCCCAAGAAAACGTTCATGGGAGATGCGGGCTCTTTATTATTGGGTCTGACGATAACGATCCTTTCTATACAGTTTATTGAATCCCCACTAGCTTTTCAAAAACTATCTGTAGTTTCTCCGATTGGAGTTGTAGCCGGGATCATTGCTATCCCTGTTTTTGACACATTACGTGTTTTCACAATTAGAATATCACAAGGACATTCCCCTTTTTCTCCTGATAAAAATCATATACATCATCAATTCTTAAGTTCAGGGGTCAGTCATATAAAAGCAAGTATAATACTATACATCGGTAATTTATTTTTGATTATAAATGTAATGTTTTTCAAAAATGAAACAGCGATGAATTTAATCCTTCTGACTATTGTTGCAGGAGTTATTTTTACACAATTTTTATTTATCTGGAGATTCAAGTCAAGAGCATCTAAAGTAAATCATTTACAGGAGAAACTTCAAGGACTAGAAGAAGAAAACTATTTCATATGATGAAGGAAAAGATTTTAGAAAAGAATGCTAACCAAGCCGTAGAAGTTATTTCCGCTAAGGAAAAGAAATCAAAAAAAACAACTTCTAAAAAGTATACCATATTCTGTGTTGATGACGATGCGATGACTAGAGCAATGTTAAAGAATACATTGAAGAGGAATACTAATCTTGAAATTAAATTATTTGAAGATGGGGAGTCTCTTATTGATGTGTTAGATGAGCAACCAGATATTATTGTTCTGGATTTTTATTTGACAACATTTAGCTATGATGACATTTTATTAAATGGCTTAGAAATTCTTGAAAGGATTAAAGAAAAAAGTCCAGCTTCCTCTGTAATTATGCTTTCTTCTCAAGATGAAATTTCAATTGCTGTAAAGTGTTTAAAGAAAGGAGCCAAAGATTATATCATCAAAGATCATGTCATGGACATAAATCTTAACAAATCTGTAGATAGTATTATCAAGAGCATCGAGCTTCGCAAGGAGATAAATGCACTTTCTCAAAAAATAAAAAGAGATAAATTATTGATCAAAGGATATTTTATAATCATACTCTTACTCATCTGTGGAGTTGCTTATCTTATACTTAATTAGATCAGTCTAATCAAAAAATAATCTTTATATTTAGGCCATCCGAGAGTTATCGGATGGCCTTTTATAATTTAACCCAATAGCTTTATGAAAATTTTCTTTTTTTCTCTTCTACTATTAAGTCTAGCTTGCCAAAATGTTGATATAAAATCCAATAAAAAAAAATTAAATACAGAAAGTATTTCTAAAAACCCGGAAGCTCCACTAGCAGAAATCATTATAGATAAAGCCTCAGATTATTCAGAAAGTTTTGTCAAAATACTTAAAGAACAAAAGCAATTCACCCCTGTTCATCTCGCTGGTGATTCTATGATAATTGCCGATACCGCACCTATCCCCTTTCCAAATGTTCCGATGCTAAACGAGGAAGTAGTTTTCAGAGGAAATAACAAAGACTATGCTATCGGTCTTAGTATTAAGAGAATTAATTATTCTACCATTAGTTATGAGTTAGAAATTCAAGAATCTTCTGAAACCTATTGCAAGCAAAAAGGTATGGCAGATATGAGTCCTTACTTTTTTCTGGGAGCCGAGACAGATACTAATGAACTAACAGAAGAAGCATATTTTGCTTTAGAATATTCCGATCAAAAAGAGGATTGTTATACTAATCTTCGTATTGGAATTAGTTATGAGATTTCTGAAGAAGGAGTCTATCTTGCAAAAGTTATTTCAAATTGTATAGAAGGTTGCTCCGTTATTGAATTGGAAAAAACACCTATTCTTTTTGTTCAAGAATAGTTTTCAAAAACACTAAATACTTTTTTCAAGCTACCTAAGGAACAACACTTAATAATTATGGAACTAAATTTTGTATCCAATAGTTTTTTATAAAAAATAATTATGGAATTCAAACTTGAACCTTGGCAAACTAGTGATCTTGAAAGTCTAACCAAATACGCAGATAATCTTAATATCGCGAAAAATCTAACTAATCATTTTCCACACCCTTATACCCAAGAAAGCGGAAAAGGGTTTATCGAAAATGCTCAAAAAGCAAATCCTGCAAAGGTCTTAGCAATCAGGGTTGATAGCGTCGCTGTTGGAGCAATAGGTATTCACCCTCAAGAAGATATTTTTAGTAAAAACGCAGAAATGGGATACTGGCTGGCAGAACCATTTTGGGGAAAAGGTATCATGACTAAAGCAGTGAAAGAAATGGTTGATTATGGTTTTAAAAATTTTGAAATAAATCGAATTTTCGCGAGACCATTCGACACCAATATAGGATCTCAAAAAGTATTAGAAAAAGTGGGATTTACTTTAGAAGCTAGATTTGAAAAAACTATTTATAAATATGGTGTATATTTGGACGAACTAGTTTATGCTATCAGAAAGAACTCATAGTGTTTTGATTTGGTCTTGTTTATTTGGGATAGCAAGCACTTGTCTAAAACACCGATGTGCTAAAAAAATTGCCCAATAATTTTCAATCAAAAAGCACCTAATACCTACAACTAAAATCATTTAATTCCTATCAGAAAACCTAATCCAGAAACTTATGAATCAAAGAATTGCACATTTCGCTTTAGTTGTAAAAGAATACGATGAAGCTATTGAGTTTTATACTAAAAAACTAAAATTTCAACTCTTAGAAGACACTCCTCTTAGTGATGTAAAACGGTGGGTTAGGATTGCTCCTCCTGGTTCTTCAGGATTATTAACAACTAATGTCGTTGTACCATATTCAGAAGGACAACCATCCGTCGTATATATCAATACGTAGTAATCGCCTGCATCCGCCACTGCGACACTATATAATGTCAAGTCTTGATCAGTAGATATTAAATTCAATGATAAGTCATTATAATCAGGAACATCATCGTACCAAGCATAAGACACTGCATTCGCAACTGTTCCTACAGCAAACTGTGCATTATCACCAGTACAGATTGGGCCATCATTCGTAGGAGCAGGAGCATCTGGTCTTTCTAATACTCTTACAATAAACTGGTAAGGAAGACCTTCACAGAATAATGGAGCAGCTCCAATTTCAGTTGCAGTGAAGTAATAATCTCCAGGTACTGCAGTATCAATGAATCCATTCACATCGAATGTCGTCTGTCCTCCGAA